>JAJMDO010000024.1:61113-132393 GCA_030573635.1 Blastobotrys ciferrii | reverse complement strand
TGGGGGGCGGGTGCGCGCGCGGTGAGTGCGCGCAAAACAAAATGGGATGGCGGGAATGTTGTCAGGGCAACAATCAACAAAACAGAGCTTGTTCGCTCCTCCTACATTGCACATCACCACCACTTTCGAGTTTGATTGATTTGGCAGAACATGAGTAAACTGGGGTCTATGAAGAAGGCGGAGCTGGTATCACTTGCGGGCGAGCTGGGCGTTGACTCGGAGGGTTTGAAGAGCGACCTCGAGGACCGGATTTCGGCCCACTTGTCGCAGAACGCGGCCCGCTATCAGAGCGACGAGCGTTTCCAGGCGTTTTTCTCGCCTTCCAAGTCGCGGCGACGCCAGCAGCCCGTGACCCGGCCCCGCGACACGCCCACGAAGCACTCGCCCGAGGCCGACGACAACGACAACGACGAGTCGAGTGAGGAGGACGAGGAGGAGGCCGAGAAGGAGAGTCTGAGCGAAAGGGCACGGGAGGCCCGGGAACGCGTGCAGGAGCTCGCGGAGGACGCGTTCGCAGCGTTCCTCGATTACTCGGAGACCGTGCGAGCCCATCTCTCGACGATCCGAACCCTCACACTCGTCCAGGTGCTCTTGGAGAAGCTGTTCGTGCTCAAGGCCCTGATCCCCTTCACGGTCTCCGTCAACGTGTTCGACCAGTTCGAGGTCCAGCACGTGCCCGACCTGTCCGTGCTCGGCGACTGCGCCAACTTCTGGCACCCGCTGCTGCTCTGGACACTTGCAGGAGTCGCACTGCCAACCGTCATCGGGTACTACGTCAACTTCAAGCCCAACCGAGGCAAGAAGAAGGCCGGGTACACGGTCGACCCCATGGTGTTCGCGCTCGCGCGCGTCAGCCTCATGCACCTGGCATTGCACACGAGAGTTGTCTCATGTGCCTGCGTGGCCCGCGCCGCACCGGCCGTCCGACTGGCCGTCGGAGACCTCCCCTACCTCTCGGGCGCAATCGCAATCATCGTCGCCCTCTACACAAATTAATCTCAAGCCCCCTCCTCCCTACTACTACTGTATTTTTAGGACTTTAATATTATTATTTCCGGGTATAGCCCTCTACTGCCCCCTGCAAAACCCTACCCCAGTGGTGTGTTTTCTGGGGGCACGCCCCCAGACCCCCTGGGCTCGCTTCGCTCGAAGCTATGGGCTAGGGTTTATTCGTTGAAGCCTCGCAGAGCCCTGGGGGTGCAGGGGGCTGATCCCCTGCAAAACCCTAACCCAGTGGTGTTTTCTGGGGGCACGCCCCCAGACCCCCTGGGCTCGCGTCGCTCGAGGTTATGGGTTGTGGTGAAATGACACCTATCCAAGCAATGTACGTGGAAGCAGGGGCCATGCCAATACGGTACCGACTACTCCAAACGGCACTACGACAAGGGTTGTGGATATTAAACACAATCAATCCAAACAACCCACTGAGGAAAGGAACCATTTCACCGCCCAAGAAACACCCTGGGAAGGGTGAAACAATTGCTTGTAGGGAGACACGCATTGCGCCCTGCTGTCGAAGTGGGTTTGTCAGGGCCGCCGTGGGAGAAACACGCTGGTCCTGATGACGGAACTGCAAAAGAATGGAATCGATTAATTGAGAAAAGAAAAGAAGTGAAAAGATATTCAATCGATCAATGGCAAGCAAACTACAGCAGAGAAATGAAGTCTGGAAAGAAAAAACAGACAAATTGTGAAGAAGGCGAGACGCACAATTTATGCCAAGAGGCTGAAGATGTTTGACGTAATGAAATCCTGGCCAAGATATGTTACAAGTAAACTAGTTCAATTTCAAACAGGGCATGCCTTGATTGGGGGACGGTTTAAAGAACGAGGGATCCAGAGAGATCAAGGCTACAACTGCGATTGTGGAGAACTCGAAACTATCCAACACATTATCCAGCAATGTCACAAGGGGGCAGAAGAAAGAAAGAAACTAAAGAAAGTGTCTCCGAACCTTGAGTTGTCAATTTTATTGAATACCAAGAAAGGCCTCCAACCAATGGCGGAGTTTATCACGACTGGACGACAACATGACACAAGCGAAGCTCGAAGTGCGCCACACCAATCAATCTAGTGGTAGGCAGTTGAAAGCACCCAGGCTACGTCACAGCAGGCTGATTCTTCGGAATCCGGGTCTGGCTGAGTCGCTAAAGCGGAGATGATGAGTGGAAGCAAAGAGACAAACAAGTTCAAAAGAACACAAAATGGAAAAAACAATAAGAAATAACTCTATGTATTGGAAAAGAGCCTGGCATGGTCTTCGTGACATATTCCGGGTTTAACTCCGAGTGGGTGTGCCCGACGACACTATAACAAACTGATTAAATGTCAAAAAATGCCTCATACTTTCTACACCTTGAAGCCTCACAGAGCCACCGAGGAGCAGATGGCCTCTGCACCCGTGGCTCTGAGTCAGTGAGATACTCTGCAAAGCAGGATAAACGTTTTGGCTTTGTCTTATGGAAAAGGAGAAAATCATCCAACGCCTAACTTTGCTGAGGACATGCCCAACCCCCAGGAACGGTTTCGCTAATGAAAGAACTACTGTACGGCAGAACGCTTCACTCCTTTTTCGAACAGAAGAAAACCACTTTACCAGTAGGTTTTGCGAAGGACAGATGCGCAAATTTCCAGAGTCGGCTTCGACAAGAGTTGGGCAATAGAGTCCTCTACGAAGCACAACCAGTTTCCTGTTTCTTTTCTAGAAGAGAAGAAATCCATACAATCTGTAGTTTTCCTAGGCTCCGCCTCGTCGAAATTACAGCATAATTGAAGGATAAAGAAACAGTACAAGTATTCTGTCTCCAGAGGCACCCTTAGTCTAGTTTCCACAGTACTTGGATATCCAAGCCCTTAGTTAATACTCAGCTTTCACAGATCAGAGCCGCAAAACAAAGCTACATAGCTACATTCCAGACGCAGTCCTCTGAAAAGAAAGGTACTAGCATTATTTTTCCCCAATTCATAGGCAACCAATATATAGTCCTTCAAAGACTATAGAACCAACAACAACTGGGTTAGGATTGCAGGGGCCAGTCCCCTGCATCCCCGTGGCTCCGCGAGGCTTCGGCGCATAAACCCTTACCCATAACTTCGAGCGAAGCGAGCCATGAGGGGTCTGGGGGGCCTGCCCCCTTTCAATGGTTACGTAATCAACCATACAACGCTTACATAATCAACCCTGCACACATAATATGCATAGACTTTCAAGCCGCCTTTATATGTGCATGCATCCACACGCGGCGCACGCCGCACGCAATGCATTTGTAAAAATTTCGCGCTCCATTGGCCCTTTTTCTAGCTAGCAAAAATCTACTCTTCAACCCAAAACCTCGGTGAATCCGACCCATAACCTAAATACAGCAGTCTTCCCTTTCCAAAAAAAGAAGCAAAAAGCGTTAGCTCTGCTTCGCAAAAAGCTTTTTTTACAGGCCAAACCTCGGACCTATAACCTAAATATAGTATATATTCTTTTTCCAGAAAGCAAAAAGCGCCGACCCAGAGGATCTTTCTGGAGCCATGACCCCCAGAAATCAGCTCACGGAGGCCTGTTCATCCTAAACGCAGTAGTATTCTTCTTTTTCCAGAAAAAGAAGCAAAAGGCGTTAGTTCTGCTTCGCAGGAGCTAGTCTTATAACCCAAGTCTCGGCGAAGCCGACCCAGGGGGTCTGGGGGCGTGCCCCCAGAAACCAACTCACGCAGGCCTATTTATGCTAAAGGCAGTAGTATTTTCCAGAAAAAGAAGCAAAAAGCATTAGTACTGCTACGCAAGAGCCAGTCCTATAGCCCAAACCTCGGCGAAGCCGACCCAGGGGGTCTGGGGGCCTGCCCCCAGAAAACTACGTATACCTCGAAATATTCTTCTTTTTCCAGAAAAAGAAGCAAAAAGCGTTAGTTCTGCTTCGCAGGAGCCAGTCCCATAACCCGAATCTCGGCGAAGCCGACACAGGGGGTCTGGGGGCGTGCCCCCAGAAACAAACTCACGTGATTGTTGGAAGCTGAGAGAGGGTCTGGGGGTGTTCTGTTGTTTGAGTGTTGTTGGAGGGGATTGTGGTGTGTGGGGTGAATGTTTAAAGAATTTTATTCCAAAGATTGAGAGTATTGATACAGAGATTAAGCACCCTTTGGAGCCTCCTTGAAGGAGACAGGGGCCTCCTCACCCATGGCGGCGATGATGGTGACGAGGAGGTCCTTGCCCTCGTCAAATTCGGCCTGGAGTCTGTCACCAAGCTCGTTCTCTGGGAGCTTGACGTCGTCCTTGGTGTCACCGTCGTTGGTCATCAAGGAGAGGAAGCCGTCGTCGATGTCGATGAGCTGGTATTCGGAACGGGACACGTTGGGCACGTCCATGTTGTGGGTGGACGGAGAGAGGTCCTCGTACTTCTTCTGGGTGAAAATGTCGGTGGCCACCAAGTGGACCTTGGCGTGACCGTGCTTACCCGTCTTGGAGGTGGACATGTCCACGATCTTGCAGGGACGGCCCTTGATCACGACGTGGCCGTTCTTTCTAAGGGCAGAGCACTGCATTGGGTAGGTCTGCGAGGCGCCGGCGTTGGCGGTCTCGAAATGATGCTACGGAGCTCTGTTAGCCCTGCTCCTCGGGCAGTTCATCTGTGAGTGCAATACTTACATCTTCGTCGGACATGGTGGCGCTGGTGGTGGTAGTCTAGCTTGGTGGTGAGGAAGAAAAAAAAAAAGAGAAAAAGTAAAAATTCCAGATGGACAAAAATGTTTGATTTATGCCTACATTTACCCGCGCCGTAATCCTCAGAACACGCTCAAAAAAAAGATCCCCCCGCGCCGCGCCCCTCGCACGTGACTTTTTTTTCAACCCCTCCCCCACCAATCGCATCGCTTCTTTTTCCAATTGCATCGTTTCTACGGGCAACGCACGCCCCCAAGACCCCCGTTGGCCGATGCCTCGTCAACCTTCTTTGGATTTTTGGACCGTGCGTGTTCTAGAATCAATCGAATTGTTTCTGGGGGCACGCCCCCAGACCCCCGGGGTCGGCTTCGCCGAGATTTGGGTAATAGGACTGGCTCCTGCGAAGCAGAACTAACGCTTTTTGCTTCTTTTTCTGGAAAAAGAAGAATACTACTGCCTTTAGGGTAAATAGCTGCGTGAGTTGATTTGCCCCCAGACCACCTGGGTCGGCTTGGCCGAGGCTTGGTAACTAAACCACCTTCTGCGAAGCAGAACAACGCTTTTTGTTTCTTTTTCTGGAAAAAGAAGATAACGACTTCGCCGAGAGTGTTGAGTAGAATGGTACCGAGAAATCAGATGCAGATTTTCATTATCCTCATAGGTTTAAATATAGAATTTATTCTTCCCCTTGGCTGATTATATATCGGTCCGCTTCACAAAGTTTAGATCTGCATCTTCATAGACTTTACGAAACTTAAACTTATAATTCTGCTCATAGCCTTAGATACTTAGCTTGTTGCTGCTCGCAGAACGAAATTTTGCTTTGATCTCTTGTGTAAAAAAGGATAAGCGTATCCTTTTTTTCGGCTTTTGCTAGTTACCACACACTAAAAAACAACGCTTAATTTAGACAGCATTCGCCTGTTCGCAGCAAAGCTAGTCTGATACCCAGAGATCCTGAAGCGCAGCCCTCTCACCCTCAGAAAATATCAGTTTAACTAACAATTCTTGAGCACGCATCGTTTTCTAGAAACTGAAGCGTTATATATGGCGATAGGTCCAGCAAAAAGGGGATCACGTGACAACTTTAATTTTCTAGATGCTTACTTAATTAATACCGCACTACTTACGTACTCTTCATCCGAGCCTCTCCTGGGCTGCTATTGAGATTTAGCATTTAAAAAGTTTATAAAGTCGCCGGCGCACCCAGTTGGAGTTGAACCCGGAATAAGCCAACGAGGACCATTCCTGGCTCTTAATCCAATACTTAAAACTATTTATTATTCTTTGAATTTCTGCACTTGTTTGTCCCTTTGTTTCGGCTCGTCACTTCGGCTTTAGCGACACTGTCAGATCCGGAATTGGAAGAACTAGCCCGTTGAAGAGTAGTCTGTGTTGATTCTAACTGCCTACAGCTAGATTGACTGATTTGGCTTCGCCATGTCGTCTTCCAGCATAATATACTCCGCCTTAAATTGGAGGCCTTCCTTGGTATTCAGTAAATTGGCAACTACGCATTCCGGTTAGGTTTGCAGGGGGCTGGCCCCCTGCACCCCCCGTGGCTCTGCGAGGCTTCAACGAATAGAAAGAAGAAACCGCAACCCATAACCTCGAGCGAAGCGAGCCCTGGAGGTCTGGGGCACGCCCCCAGGAAAAAAACTGGAATTTCAGAGGGCCAGTCCCTGCATCCTCGTGTCCCTGCGAGGCTTTGACCAATAGAAACAGCTGAATATAACCCAAATATCGAGCGGAACGAGCCCAGGAGGTTTGTTGGCGAGCTCCCAGAAAGCACTTGAGGGCTAGGATTTTCAGAAAGCCTCGGGCCCTTTATTTACCTTCGATCCCTCTTTCTTCAGCCTTGTTGGGTTAGTGCTGGGTCTAATGGCTTTATTTTCTTCCGGGGATGGGGGGAGAGCACACCCCAAACGCTCAGGGTCAAATTCGCTGCCCTTCGGGTATTTGGCAAAAATGGAATTAATTCGAACGTACGTACGTGTATATATACGTAACGACCTAATTAATGCTTAAGCTTTATATACACATAGTCAGAGGTTGGTGCAGGTTGCCGGAGGCGGTTTATTAATTTCAATATTGGCGTCGACCATGCTTACACCAGGTCTAGATCTGCTTCTAGTCAGTGCACATTACCTGTGGTACTACCATATCCTTCGGGTATCACGTCGCCGGACATACAATGCTAGCCCAAAAGTGGTTTTTATGGGAGCACACTTCGAGACTCTGGGATCGTTTTGCTCGACTCTCTGAAAACAGTTAGAACATATTTGCTAGCTTGACCTATTGGAGTGAAAAAGAGGAACATCAAGAAATGATGGACCTTCACAATAAACATGTAGTAGCGCAGTAGCAATAACTACAGTGCCCAAATAAGAAACAATGGTCGAAGTCATCATGATGAAATAATGAGATGAATATGATATCATAAAAAGCGGCTGAAGGCAGAATCGCGATCATGGATATGAGAGTTGCGAGCGAAACTCCAATCCAACGCCGTCCACCAATAGTGGGGTCAGGAGAAGTCTGTATAGCTTCTGCGAAGCGGAACCACCAAAAACTTTTACAGCAATAGGTAGAAATTAATCGTAGATTCAATTGTTAGTATTTGGGGGAGAAGAGAGACCGAATTGACCCATATAATTACCGCGAAGCAGCACCACGGGGTTTAGGGCGAGCCCCCAGGATTTTACACCGAAAAGTAGAAATTAACCTGAAGTCTAATTATCAGTATTTTGAGGAGTGTGGAGGTTGAATGGACCATAAACCTTCCGCGAAGCGGAACTACGGGGGTTTGGGGGCATGCCCCCAAAAACACCTTACAACAAAAAGTAAAAATTAATATTAAGTTTAAGTGTCAGTATTTGGAGGAGAGGGGAGGTCGAATGGAGGGGGGTTTGGGTATATTGGACCGTTAAGGACATGCCATTCGGGGAGTTTTCCTTTGTAGACGGTGTCGAGCATTGCTTTGATTTCCTCGCTCTCATTCACCAATGCTTCCATAGAGCGGAGGCGGGTTGGCTTGCGATTGTCTGTCGCTGAAGTCTTGTTTTGTACGTACAGAGGCGGCACGTGACGGAAGAGGTTTCGTTGGTCATTTAATGGTGGGACGAGGGTTTTTTCGTCTTCGTGTGAGGACGAGGAGTCGATGATTTCGCCGCAGAAGGACAGAGGCGGCTTTTGAGGTGTCGATATCACGACTTTGCCAGAATTTGGGGACTTTGGGGTCGGAGTATGGGGTGAGGTTGGGGCTTGTTGTTTGGGGCTTTGTGGTGGGGTGGTGGGGAACTCCGTCATGGGGCTCTCGAACGTTTCTGTTGATGTGGAGGGAGATGGTGCGGTCTGTGTGTTGTCGTCGTTTGGAAGAGATGTGTATGCAGATTTATAGCTGCTGTGTTTTGAGTGGTGTCGATTCAGCTTGACCGAGGTTATCCGTTCCAGATCTCGCCGTCGTTGATCCTTCCGCATCTTTGCACTCACCTCACCTGGCGACTCCAGAATGTCCTCCAGCTTTGTCTTGCCTCGCATTTTAACGTTGCTGGCCGATGGAAGCAACTTTTTGGTATTTCCGTTGTTATAGCTGTTGTTGGTATTGTTATTACCATTGCTATAGTTGTGGCTGTTTTTGTTGTTGATGGTGGTAGTGGTAGTGGTGGTGGTGTTGTTTGGTAGGTATTTTGCGACAGAGGGAAGAGGAGGAGGAGGATGTTGCTGTTGTTTGGTGTAGAAGTTTGGAAAGTCTGAGCCAAAGAGGGTACTGGCATGCGAGGTGTCTGCGGGTCTGGAGCCAATGCAGACTGCGACCCTGTCTTTCCACAACCTGCGATGCACCCGTGTTTCAAAGAGAAGGACGAGAGACTCGAGTGTTGTTGCAGGTTGGTCAATCAGCGGCAGCGAAGACGTCTTTGCCACTATAGGAAGCGGATCAATTGTCTCACATCCCTGATGCTGATGGTGGTGTGGTTTCTTAAACAGTTTCCACCGGTGGTGGTAGTGCGTTTCTGGCGGAGACTTTGCAGTAGCCTTCTTCCGAACCAACGTCAGAGCATATCGTGTTTTTCCGTGGCTCAACTCATGAGTAATCAGTGCCCATTGGTTTGTCTCTTGTCCTTTGAAATGATATACAGCTTCGGAATGCGTCTTGGCTCCCTTGAAAAGCACCAGAAAGTCCTTCTGCAAAACGGCAGTTCGCTTCACCGGGGTAATCGACGTCAACTTGCGTTGAAGCTGCTGCCGGACCTTGGGATTCTCACATGCACCATAGGCAATATCGTATTGTATGTGCTCGATTGAACTCACCACCACCTGCCTGTTCAGAATGTACCCAATGCACACCTTCGAATACTCCATGCCCTAACTAGTCGATGCGTCGTAGAAGGAACACTAGCTAGATATAAATGCACGTTGCTAAAAACAAATAAAGTTCGTGACCATGTGTGTATGTCGCCTTTTGTCTTTACCTTTGAATGAAACCTTAACACCGTCTGAAACATTCTCACCTTACTCAATCTGGCCATTCCTCTCGCTCTCGCAAACCTCCAAATAATAAAAACACAGTCTCCCAGGCAACACGCAGACCCCACAACGGGCTATAGCTAAGTTGTGTCCTTTTTTGAGGTCGCACCCCTCTACCCAACACCGGGTCCGGACAAGCCTACCGAATTTTGGGTACAAAACTGGGTTTTACAATCCAAATTTAAAGCTACTGGCGTACTGTATAGCAGATTTTAAAGCGGTTATTTGTCTGGGTACTGATCTGCCATTTATAGTGGTCTTGGAGTATTCAGCATTAAAACGTAGGTTGCCCTCAACCCCCGGCTGTGTCCGCCTGCGAGAACAAACAGAGAGTCGTAGTTTCTAATTCTCCAAGATGATGAAGGGAACTTCTACGGTGTACTCCCATTAGGTAAAAATGTAATTTAATCGTGGCGAAATAATATGAATCAAATACTTGGCTAGGATTGTTCTTTTTAAAAAAAGAACCAAAACATTAGCCCTGCGGGGATTCTAATCGTTGGATAGTTGGAGGGGCAACTAATTTGGCCCGATAGTAATTATACTGCTGTTTGTACGGTTATAATTTGCCCATGCACTATAGTAATTAACTTTGACGAAGCGGAGCCACACAGCCTGGGGTCGGAATATCATAAACGAACGTTGATTTAACTGTGAGAAATTAAATGAAAATATTGAGGGTCAAGTTCGCAATAATATTTTGGCGTCTAGTATCCGTGCTAATGTTCTCAATTAAGCTTAAGGTTGGACAATGAACTTCACTAAGCGGATCTAAGCAGTCTGGGGTATGTCATCGGAAAGATGCAGTGTTCAATTCACAAAAGACCACGATTCATAGCCATAAACAGTCAACCAGTGGTAGTTTTTCTGAGGGAACGACACCCCCCCCCCCCCCCCAGACCCTCAAAGCTCGCTTCGCTCGAAATTATGGGTAGTGTTCTATTCTCCCTATTTGTTGAAGCCTCGCAGAGCCACGGGGGTGCAGGGGGCTAGCCCACTGCAAACCTAACCCAGAACTGGTTTTCTGGGGGCACGCCCCCAGACCCCCTGGGCTCGCTTCGCTCGAGGCTATGGCTAGTGTTCTGTTTTCTTTATTCGTTGAAGCCTCGCAGAGCCACGGGGGTGCAGGGGGCTGGCCCCCTGCAAACCTAATCCACGTATAGCTCTCTGGGACACGGTTATTTAATCATAGTGGCGCGCTTTTAGTTTGATAAAATCACGCTATTTTATCCCACCTAAGAGTAGTTACTCTTGCAGGAAAGTCGCGCCGCACGCAGGTACCCCTGATTATGTGATCGACACTACAAGTACCGATTCGATTTATCGACGCCAATTTACCCCACACTCTGGTACCGGTTTCACAGTGCTACATATAAACTGCAATGCAATAAACCGTATATATTCGGCCTTCGTTATGTCTCTGGTAGCAGTAGCTAGGGCAGGTTTGAATAATCATCACGTGATATGCCGGCTCTGTCCGGACCCCCAGACCTCAGGGTTGGCTTCGTCGGAACATGCGCCTGTAACATCGAATAGAAAGAGGAATATTTATTCAAGATTGCATGGTACCAGGAATATGAGCATTTGACGGGCTAATTAGGCCCTCTTCCGGATGACCATTCCGGCGAATATTTCAATCATTTCTCTGGAACTCAGATTGACCGTCGGTAACTCTCGAAATTAAGATTGCCACCTCAATCTGTCATCAGTAAGATGCTCAAGTCGCCCGTCATGAGCCTTTGTGCACCGTACGGGAACTTTGATATAACTTGTTGCCAAAATTCGACAAGATGATCTTCAGTAAAGTGGATATCAGTTTTGTTTCTTAGACCAAATCCAACAAAAGAGAAAACACTACTGGGTTAGATTTTGCAGGGGGTTACGATCGAGGCTGTTCTAACCGAACTGGCTGTAGTTTGTTCCACCGACGTGGAGTTTGAGCAGACGAGGGTTGTCGGTGACAACTCCATTTTCGTCGCAGCCGACTACATGTTCCTCCCTCGTCTTGCTGTCTGCAATATTGTAACACCTCCTGTAATCCGGCAAACTAGCTCTTTTAATGCCATCAAAGAGCCTTCCATTTATCCTGTTCAACACAGCTAGAGTTCTGAGATCTTTCAGGACGAACCTATGGTTCTTTCTCTCCGAAGAGAAGCTCTTCTGTTCCGAACGATACCATCACTCTAAGCTCTTCCCTTAAACGTTGGATAACCTCATCAGGAAACTTCCAATCTTCAAAGACGATGATTAATGCTTTTCGTCCCGTTATTTTGACGTCCAGAAGATCGTCCAGACAACGTAACACCGGCTGGAGATACGTCTCTTACTCATCTCCGTCCAATTCATTGAGAACTTTGTATGTTCTAAACAGTAAAATTCATCCGAGCGAAAACCAGCGATAATTCTTCCGGCTGAAATATATACACAGTGTCTCCTCGGTGATAAAGCGACTACCATAATGCCATCTTTCTGCACCAGTGCGAAGCTGGCTCCTAGACTCAGTCTATGCCATTTCAAATACAGTGGGCGCATGTGGTCTGACCGGGAGATAATACAACGCCTGTCGACGCACTCGATACAAAAACGATTCAAAACTGGAACAAAATGAACTATCCGCTTCTGAGTGAGAGAGTGCTTTTTAAGGAAATCGTTGCTACTGTATTCTAGTTTAGTTGTGGGGGAGGAAGAGAATTGCTACTGTATCTACCTAATTAGGGGTTCCAAGCTCTCGATTAAGGGTCTGCAGTAGCTCTAAGTTGGGCTAACTTGCATGGTTACGTGCATTGACAGGTTTTGTTTTTTTCTTTGAAGAAGAAGCATAAATTATATCTGAGGCTAGCTAAGTTCTGTCGGGTTACTGGAAACAGAAATCCGGCCAAGAGCCAAAGTCTCACGTTCGACCCCCTTTTCTCTTGAGGCCTATTTCTTCACCAACGATTTTGCTCTCTGTTCAGAAAAGAAGCAAGAAGCGTTTTGTTTCTGCTTACCTTCTAAGAAGCTAAAGTTACTTGGAGCCCGACCGAGGCAGTTCGTCAATTAACAATCGCTGACCCTATTAGATTACAACTAGCACTACGTAATTTTCAGAGGATTACCTGGACATTGAAGGCGCAGTATTTTTCTGTCACCTTGACTCCATAGTCGTAGGCACTATAGTTGAACAGAACTATAAATAGCACGTGTCCCCGCAAATCCATAGAACGGCTTCATGGAGTCTTCTAGGTATTGCTATCCTACTCCCCATCAGTGTAGTCCGCCGTTCTTCTACCTTTAATACCAACCCGTGTCCGAAAGATCACCTCCAATGCTCCAATTTCGATATTTTTAGAGCCTGATACTTCAAAAACTTTATTCTTCTGTGCTCCTGATTATATACGGTAAGCTTCAAACACCGCATCCTCAACCCTCCCGTAATGCTCTCAGTTGGCTCAGCATGAAGCCTCACCAGAATAGACATGTCACCCACTGTGAACTCAGGACTATCGTCAGAAAATAGCACTGAACTCATTGAACCGCCACTAACATTATCAGTCACATTCGCCCCAAAACTCCATCATCCTCGAAAGCTGGTCTCATAATCTCTGCGATAAAAATAGGACCTGTTTACAGCAGAGTTGAGACCGCTTTCGCCCCAGGTGCGGTTCTGGCGATCAATGCATATGTGCGCGCGCGCTTCAACCCCCCAATACCTCCCAAGCCTGCGTATATTTTAGCACACTTCTGGGGTTAGGTTTGCAGGGGGCCAGCCCCCTGCACCCCCGTGGCTCTGCGAGGCTTCAACCAATAGACCCTTACCCATAGCTCCGAGCGAAGCGAGCCCAGGGGGTCTGGGGGCGTGCCCCCAGAAAACAACTCCTGGGTTAGGGTTTTGCAGGGGGGCAGCCCCCTGCACCCCCGTGGCTCTGCGAGGCTTCAACGAATAGACCCATAACCTCGCGAAGCGAGCCCAGGGGTCTGGGGGCGTGCCCCCAGAAACTGGGTTAGGGTTTTGCAGGGGGCCAGCCCCCTGCACCCCCGTGGCTCTGCGAGGCTTCAACGAATAGAGCCAGAAAAGCCAGTGAGAAACCGAGAGAGAATTTGTGTAATATATATCTACATGATTAGTTGCTTTCGAGGCCAGAGAGGGCGCGGATGACTGCTGGGCGCTCCATCATGAAGCGGGTCCACTTGTAGACCTCTGGGAACTCGTCTTTGAGGGAGATGCCGATGCGGTCGACGACGTGGTTCCAGGTGACGAAGGAGAGGTCTGCGATGGTCATGCGGCTGCCGACGAGCCACACGGGCTCCTCGAAGTACTTGGACTCGGAGAGGGCGGAGGTGCCGAGGGCGAAGGACTCGTCGTCCATCTCCATGATGAGCTGCTCGCGCTTCTCGGCTAGGGTCATCTCCACGACCGAGTAGATGCGGCGGACCTCGCCGGCGTAGCGCTCAATCGCGCTGGGGATCATCTCCGGGTGGAAGTAGCGGAAATGGAGCGCCTGGCCAATCATCGGCGCGTGGCCCGACGCCTGGAAGAAGAGCCACGACGTGATGATGGACTGCTCCGTGTAGTCCTCCGACCACAGACTGCAGTCCGGGCCCGCCTTCTGGCACAGATAGATGAGGATGGCCCCGGACTCCCACACCGCGTGGTCGTTGTTGTCGTGGTCCAGGATGGCCGGGATGCGTGCGTTCGGGTTTATGGACACGTAGTAGGGCGACCGTTGCTCGCTCTTCTTGAAGTCGAGGTAGAAGGTCTTGAACTTGAGCCCCAGCTCGCTCAGAACAACGGCCACCTTGAACCCATTAGGGGCCGAGCGATGCGAGAACAGCGAGATGCCCTCCGTCGGAGGGTTCTGCCGATACGCCGCGATGCGGTCTATGGTCCCGTTGTCGTATTGCTCGTGTGCAGAGGGGCCTCCCCCCAGATAGGTGCTGTTCTGTTCTGGCTGCTGCTGCTGCTGCTGCTGCGCCTGCGGCTGGTTGATGTTGATCGCCGCCAGCGCCGACGACAGGTTCGACACGGGCTTGGGTCGGTCCATCGTGCGTGCGTGCTTCGTCGATAGATAGGGCGACCCGGGGTATTATATGCTATATACAGCGTTGTATAATTTGATGTTGGGTCCGCGCGTGGGGCGCGCTCCCAAGTTGGGGCTCGGTTAACCCTAACCCACAACCTACCTCCGCTTCTCCCCGCAATTCCTCTATCGCTTCTCCCAACGCAGAATTGGGCCGATGTGCTGTTCTTTTCCCGAAAAGAACCAAAAGGGGACGCTCTGCGAGGCTTACTAGGGGTGTCTGAGGTCTGACGGGTCTAATTTGGTTCTTTACCGGAAATGCGGGGCCTGTAACTGCTACTGGGTTAGGTTTTGCAGGGGCACGCCCCCTGCACCCCCGTGGCTCTGCGAGGCTTCAACGAATAAACCTTTACCCATAACTTCGAGCGAAGCGAGCCCAGGGGGTCTGGGGGCGTGCCCCCAGAAAACCACTTGTGGAGCTTAATAGGGGCGTCTGAGGTCTAGTTTTGTTCTTTTGTCGAAAGGAAACTACTACTGGGTTAGGTTTTGCAGGGGGCACGCCCCCTGCACCCCCGTGGCTCTGCGAGGCTTCAAAGAATGGACCTTTACCCATAACTTCGAGCGAAGCGAGCCCAGGGGGTCTGGGGGCGTGCCCCCAGAAAACTACTGCTGGGTTAGGTTTTGCAGGGGGCTAGCCCCCTGCACCCCCTTGGCTCTGCGAGGCTTCAACGAATAGAAAGGAAAGAACACTACCCATAGCCTCGAGCGAAGCGAGCCCAGAGGGTCTGGGGGCATGCCCCCAGAAACCACTTGCGGGGCTGACTAGGGGCTTCTAACGTTTGCGGAGGATTTAGTTTTGTTCTTTTCCCGAAAAGAACTAAAGGGGACGCTCTGCGAGGCTTACTAGGGGCGTCTGAGGTCTAACGGGGCTTTAGGTTTGGTTGTTGAAAAACAACTTTTAAGACCCGAACCTCGGCGAAGCCGTCCTAGAGGGCTGGGAACGTGCCCCCAGGAACAAACTGTCTGGTGGTATTCTTCTTTTCCTGGGGTGACACAGCGAGGATTATTACGGCCGTCTGACGTCTGACCGGGTTTAGGTTTGTTCTTTCCCCAGAAAGAGCCAAAAGGGTTAGGATTGCAGGGGGCTACCCCCGTGGCTCTGCGAGGCTTCATTCGAACAGCTGCCCATGACTTCGAGCGAAGCGAGCCCTGGGGGTCTGGGGGCGTGCCCCCAGAAAACTAATACTGGGTTAGGTTTCGCAGGGGACCAGCCCCCTGCACCCCCGCGGCTCTGCGAGGCTTCATTCGAACAGCTGCCCATGACTTCGAGCGAAGCGAGCCCTGGGGGTCTGGGGGCGTTCCCCCAGAAAACCACTATTGGGTTAAGTTTTGCAGGGGGCTAGCCCCCTGCACCCCCGTGGCTCTGCGAGGCTCCATCGAATGGAAGGATGCAACTCGGGCGAAGCGAGCCCTCAGAAAAGAATACTTCCGGGTTAGGTTTGCGAGGCCTACTAGGCGCGCCTGGAGCATCTGGAGGCAAAAGAGGACTTATTTTTGTTCTTTTCTTGGAAGGAGCCAAAAAGGGTTTTCTGCGCCGTTTGTTGGAGGAGTTTGAGGTTTAACAACCCCTTATTCTGGTCCTTTTCAAAAAAAGGCAAAAGAGACTGCGAAGCGTACTAGAGGTTGTCTGAGGCATATGACGGCATCGATTTGTTATTTATCCGAAAAAGACCACTAAGAGGCTGAGGCCGGTTAATACCGGTTTCTGAGGACTGATACAGATGCCCGGATATCATTTGTCTGGAATGAACTCAAAATGGAGATCTGCGTGATTTAGGGGATTTTTTTTCTTTTTTTATTTTTTTGCTAAAAGCGACTGAAATGATGGCATTGTGGGATTAGTGGGCTATTATGCTGTCTTTTGATCCAACCTCGCGAAAAGAACCCAAGGAACGTGAGGCGTGCCTCCAACATTGTCTACAAATTGTTAAGTTTAATCCTTTTGAACTTTGTGTGAGCCAACACTAATTTCTGAGAGCCTAGTCAGACATTAGGCTGATATTTCGTATGGGGAGATCTGTGGGCTTGGTGGAGTATTCAGGGTCTCTTTCCTCTGCTTCACAAGACGCTTGTTTTACTTCGCAGGAGACCGATGTTGTTCGTTGCAGCCTCGCAGAGCCAGGGTATCTGGTGTCTAGCCCCCACAAAAACTCTATGTATCTAGAATATGTCTTTTCTTCGAGAGAACAAAAGCAGAGGAGTATCACACAACCAGTAGGGGTTTTCTGGAGTTTGATGAGAACTCACTATTCTAATGGAGAAGGTTTTGGTGTGTGTGACACGAAAATAATTTCCTTGTTTCATTGAAATTGGAGAATATTGCTAGTTGCTAACCCCAAGCCCCCCCTGCTGTGAATCCAGTGCTGCGCCCAGTTGCGGATCTAGGCAGTCTTCGTGAAGTAAAACAACGATTTTGATCTAAGAAAAGGTTATTGAACCAGTTCCTGGGGACATGCTCCCAACACCCAGGATCGGTTTCGCCGAATCCCGGGTATAAAATTCCCCGCGAAGTGGGTTGGTCCCTTTTTGGAGAAATGATGAATCATACTATTTCAGTTGTTTGCTTTGTAGTCGGTTTATCCGGGATTCCGGTTACACTTAGCTATCCACAAAGCTGAGCCACGGGGGTCAGGGGGCTGTCTAGACAAGCCAGTGTATGGTGTTTAACACTCACAACGACCTTCCGCGAAGCGGAACCACGGGGGTCTGGGGGCTGGCCCCCAGCAAAACACCCAAACAGGTGAGTTGGCCTTCCGCGAAGCGGAACTACGGGGGTCTGGGGGCTGGCCCCCAGAAAACATCCAAGCAACTCAGTGCATAGTCTTTTGACACTTATGATCCACTTCCGCGAAGCGGGGCCAGGGGTCGATCTGGGGCTTGGCTCCTGGCAAGAGGACCCTGCGTAGATAAGGGCGTATCTACGTTGCCAATGTCTCAGATAACAAGAAACGTTTAGACGTTTGTGTCGGGGCGGGGCGGGGTGCCGACGCGGCTTCGACTTCTAGAAGCCGGAGCGCGGGAAAAAATTAACCTTATTTAGAAGTGATGTGAGTGTTTCAGTGGGCGATAGACTGAATCATTGCCACTTGTAAAGCGGAAGCGGGTGTTTCTGTATCCGGGTGTCAGGGAGCAGGTGTGAGCCACTTGAGAAGAAGACCTAAGCAACGACGATCTGACGATCGGCCTAAATATAGTAGACCTGGGACCAGGGGACCTCGTCTATATAAACCACAGGGTTGCCTGTCAGTGAAGACTTGTTCATCAGGAAACTAGCTATGAAACTCTTCAACTATCTTTGCTTGCTCGGCGGCGCATTGGCTGCCCCCACTGAATCCACTTTCAAGGTCAAGCTGGACGACACGGGCAACTCTACGCTTGACGGCCGATACCTTCATCCAATGTATGAGGAAGCAAACTTCTTCCTCATGTTTGCGTGGGAGGGCGAGCCCAGCAACTTCTCGCTTGATGGAGACAAGCTCAAATGGATCAACACGGATCGGTTTGGGACAGAGGAAGTGGATGCCTACATCAGTGCAGACAGCGGCGATTACGTCACCTTTGTGCAATTCAACAGCACAGATGGTGCACCGACATCTGGCGGCTTCTCCATCGAGGACGACAAGCTCAAGCACACGGGAGTTCGAGGCGTTTGGGCTGTCTGCGACGATGTCTATCTCGAAGATTGGATCCCTATTCATTACGGCCAACCAGCCCTCATAGACATGGGTGCAGTCGGTCCCGGCCACGACCTCTGTCAAAGCGGAAACCTATATGTCGAATATAACTAGCCCATATCAATGTAATAGGGTTATGATTTTCATGGGGGCACCCCCCCAAACCCCCAGGGTCGGCTTTGCCGAAATCTGGGTTGTCGAACAGACTACTTGTGCAAATAGGGGGCTGACCCCTGCAAAACTAATCCAGATAGTTTTCTGGGGGCACGCCCCCAGACCCCCTGGGCTCGCTTCGCTCGAGGCTATGGGTAGCGTTCTGTTCTTTCTATTCGTTGAAGCCTCGCAGAGCCACGGGGATGCAGGGGGCTGGCCCCCTGCAAACCTAACCCAGATGTAGTTTTCTGGGGGCACGCTCATGCCTCTAAACACCTAAATTAATGTAATAGGACTATGGTTCTTTTGGGGGGGGGGGGGCACGCCCCCCAAACCTCCCTGGGTCGGCTTCGCCGAGGTCTGGGTTGTCGAACGGACTACATGTGCCAAATACCACTAGTTTTAATTAAATGATGGATGGAAAAGAGAATATGATTAACCGAATTTTTGGCTGCTGAACCAGCTCTTTATGTCAAATTAAATCTAACTAACGTAATTAAATTAGTTAATGGAAACTAGTACGTAGGATTAGTTATATATACTCTTCTTGGAGGGACAAGCTGGGCACGCATCCAGCCCACCTGCCAGGGTCGAATGATACTGTGTCCTTTATTAATGAAGGTCTCCAATGCTGGAATCACTCGGCTAGATTGAAAGCATATACACATACGGTAAAGTTCAAAGCCTTTACCCAATCTTTCGTTGGTTCGTTGTTAAAAAAGAACAACACCAATGAAAAATTCGCATACGAAGCCTCACGGAGCTAATGTTTCTGGTTCTTTTTTTTTTTTTTTTTTTTTTTAAAGAACAGTACCGAAAAGCAGCTTTGGTATAGGCCTCGCACAGAACAACACCAATGAACAGGTAAGCATACGGAACCTCGCAGAGCTAATGTGTTTGCTTTTTTTTAAAGAAAAGAGCAATACCAAGGAGAAGCTTTGGTATAAGCCTCGCACAAAATGACACCAACGAACAGGTGTACAGACAAAGCCTCACAGAGCTAATGTTTTTGGTCTTTTTTAAGAGAACGATACCGAGGAATATCTTTGGCATAAACCTCGCACAGGCGCAAGGCTTGAGCTACCAGACCAGCCCATGTAACTAGCGAAATTAATTAATCAACGGAGCCCAATAGAATTAATTATAAGCCTCAAACCCAAGCTCTGCTTCGCCAATGCTTGGGTTGTCAGACAAGGGCTCAATGTGGCGACTCAAAGGACGTTGAGATAACCGCCAAGAGAAAACGTTGAACATCAAAGCTTGATAGCTGTATCATACATGTACATACTACAACGGCTAGTGTGCATTGTAGTTATTGGTTAACTACCTTGCCGGATTTCTATATATGCATGTTTCGGTTCCGGAATCAATTTTTTTCCGCGGTTCCAACTAATAACATTAATTGAGGCCATGAATTCCCAGATAAGACGCCATTAATTCGATAAGATGCCGCTAGTTCGTTGAAGAATAGCGTTCACACCCGAATTCCGCGAAGCGGACCCAGGGGGTCTGGGGGCGTGCCCCCAGAAAACCTTCTCCGTGTATATTTTTTTCTTGGCACGCCAAGAAATTCGGATTTGATTTGATGATCTGATTGGATCTGATAATCTTGATAGGTTACCAGTTTGGGAATTTTTGGTTTTCGCCGGCTAGTTCCGAATCAGATAATCGGGTATCCCTTTCTTCAAGCTCGAAGGACACGGTGTTCAAGGGTATGAGCAAATGTTAATATGGATCGGTTGGTTCACTTGTATGATGTCCTTACTATCGTTTTGTAATGGTGATCGGCGTGATAGCTAGTTGGGTCGCATTTTCAACGTCTTTTCGTCAATCACTTGGAGGTACAGTAGGTGAGCGTCGATCTTGATCCGGATCTGCACGACCACATGCAAAAAATTGAACATCAGACAGGGAATATAAAAAAGGCAAGAGCGTAGGAGAGTTGTAGGATGTGTAGCAGAGGATATGTCGAGACAGGAGCGTGAGGAGCCAACGTCTGAGGCTGATGTTATTGAACGTCAACCAACACGACAAAGCCATGATTCTGATGAAAAGCCTCAGATTCAACAAAGCTCAAGGGGTGTTGTTAGAATCGAGGCTGTTAAGCTGACTATGGACAACCAGAAACATGGGAAGCTAGTTCTGTATTTGTTTGGATTATCGATCCTGATTTGCGCCTGGGCGTATTCACTGGATTCGTCCACGACATCCAATTACGACCCGTATGCTACTTCGTCGTTTGGGAAGCATTCCATGATATCCACTCTATCAATTGCAACGAAGATTATATCTGCTGTGGGACGACCCATTTTAGCAAAGATCTCCGATGTGTCCTCTAGACCGGCGACATATGTTCTGGTGATTGCCTTCTATACCGTAGGCTACATTATTGTGGCCTCGTGTACTACTATTTCGGCGTTTATTGTTGGCCAGGCATTGGTCGCAGTCGGAAGCGCCGGGTTAGACCTTTTGAATGATATCATTGTCGGAGACCTGACGCCTCTGAAATGGAGAGGTTTTGTGTCCTCGCTGCTTTCAACGCCGTTCATTATCAACACCTGGTTTTCCGGCCTTATTGTACAAGATTTGTTGGATAGTAATTGGCGATGGGGATACGGTATGTTTGCCATTATCATGCCAGTTGTTCTCTCACCCGCCATTCTCATCATGTTCTGGCTCCAGCGAAGAGCTGCAAAGCTTCACATCATTGAGACCGAAACCGCGGAAAAGCCATCCATCCAGAAACGTCTGTGGGATACACTGATTGAAGTGGACGCACTTGGGCTTATAATAATGGGATTCGGATGGTCACTCCTTTTACTCCCCTTCTCATTGTACCCTTATGCCGACAAAGGTTGGAAAAACCCAAGTTTGATTGCCATGATGGTGTTGGGCGGCGTATTCTTAATTTTCTATGTGGTTTATGAAGTTTTCATCGCACCGTTCCCCTCTGCACCCAGACGGGTCGTCTTGAACAAAACGTTCGTCATGTCCGTCATCATCGACTTTATTTATATGATGGCTGGAAATCTAAGAAGCTTGTACTTGTCGTCCTATGTCTGGATTGTCAAGGACTGGTCGGCCCAGGAATGGACATACTTCAACAACACTCTTACTCTAACTCTATGTGTGTTTGGTGTAGTTGCTGGTGCCATTCAGAGACTAACCCACAGATACAAATACCTGCAAATCTGCGGCCTAGTCATCAAAATTATTGGCATGGGAACAATGATCGACACCAACGGGTTCTGCCGAAACAATACCCAAGCCTTGGTCTGGCAACAGCTTTTGGTTGGTATCGGTGGCTCATTCTCCGTAGTGGGCTCTCGAGTAGCCTCACAAGCATCTGTACCACACCAAGACTTGGCCATAGTAATCTCACTCCTCTCTCTGTGGAGTAGTATCGGATCAGCCGTTGGCTCCGCGGTGGCTGCTCCTATCTGGTCCTCCAAAATGCCTGCTCAGCTCCGAAAATACCTACCAGACTCCGTATCCGACGCCCAAGTCATGAAGTTCTTCGGCAATATCAAGGCCATCAGACAGTACGACTATGATAGTGAAATCCGTCAAGGAGCAATCACAGCTTATTCCAAAACGATGTGGTACCTCTTCGTCCCCGGTCTCTCCATCTGCTTCGTCCCCCTAATCTGCGCCTGCTTCCAAACAAACTTCTTCTTAGGCGACACCCAAAACGCGGTCGATGAAGCAGCACAAGCCGAAAAACAGCAACGTCCTGACACCTCTAACCTATCCTGGAAAGACAAACTTGCAAACTTTTATAACCAGCCACTAAGTGGTCGAAGAACTGACTAGACTACTCTAGCTAACAAAACCCCATAGTACACTATAATTTAACGAAGATTAATATGTGTTTTCTGGGGGCACTCCCCCAGACCCCCTGGGCTCGCTTCGCTCGAAATTATGGGTAGTGTTCTATTCTTTCTATTCGTTGAAGCCTCGCAGAGTCACGGGGGTGCAGAGGGCTGCCTCTGCAAAATCTAACCCAGTAAGTAGTGTTTTTCTGGGGGCACGCCCCCAGACCCCCTGGGCTCGCTTCGCTCGAAGCTATGGGTAAGGGTATACTAGTTCGAACGAGAGAAAGTGTTGCCCTGTTGGTATGACCGTATATTTATTTATTTATTTTTTTTATTTTTTTATTTTATTTTTTTTGGTATACGAGTTGAAGCCTCGCAGAGCCACGGGGGTGCAGGGGGCTGGCCCCCTGCAAACCCTAACCCAGTAGAGATTATATCGGCGATTTGGTCTTCGGAGAAAAAGAAGTGATAAGATTACCCAATAGTATATTAATTCGTTAACGTTTAGCTCTTCTGATCATGTCGATGTCCTGGTTCATTTCGTCGTTCTTGAGGGAGGAGAGGAACTTGAGGGCGGACTTGTTTCTGCCGCCGGTCATTGTGAGGGAGTTTCCTGTGGAGCCGACGTCGTCCATGTCGCCGAGGAAGGTTGCGACCGAGCTCAGCTCGGCTGTCTGGGGGTATTCGCTGAGCTGGCTGTCGCTGGAGGCGCCACCGCCACCGGTTGTGTCGTAATTAGCCACCGCGGCGCGCCGGCGCTTCTTTGTAGCACCGCCACTTGCAAAGCCACTTGCACTGCCACCGTTCATCGCTCCGCCATTTCCGTTCAAACTTCCGCTGCCCTTTGCACTGGGCAGACTCAGATTGCCGATTTCGAGCTGTCCGTCGCCGGAGATGTCCAGAAGGGACTTGTCGTCCTTGAACCGACGCAGACTGCTCTCCAGCCGATGAACGACCCGATCGTGGGTCGCCCGCGTGGCACTCGTATGCTCGTGATCAATCTTGTCCATCTCCTCGTTGTATATGCTCCCGTTCTCGTCCATTAAATAGTCGTACATAATTTTCAGTCGGACCAGGTCCCGGTCCCTCGTCTCCTCCAGGTCCTGGACCCGCTCCAGAAACTCGGCATCCTCGCCCGCGATGAGCCGCTGGATCCGCCGGTCGAGCTCGCTTGTCTGGCGGCTGTAGAGCTCCTCGATTCTATCGGCATACTCCGTCTCCAGCCTCTCGTAGCGTTCTGCTGTCCCCCGTTGCCGTCGATGCTCGCCCATCCTGCAGATGCTCTCCTCTCGTTGGGACGATGATTAACTCACAAACCCACACGCTCAAAAAATTAACACAATGAAAAAAAGAAACGTGCATGAGCCGCGCGTTATGCGGCTGATATCTTCCCCTGAATCTCAAGTATTTATTTGTAGACCGGTTTTCTGGGGGCACGCCCCCAGACCCCCGAGGTCGGCTTCGCCGAGGTTTCTGGTTTGTTAATATATACAGTGGGATTGTGAAAGAGTTAAAAAAAAGGGGAGCATGTGGTGTTTTTGAAAAAAGAACAAAAACATTGCCCTGCGGGGTTTCCGTTCATGTGGTATGTTGTTTTTGTAGACATGGATATAGCCAGTGAGTGAACTGTTATTACGGTATTGTTACTACTCAATTCTTCTATCAGTACGTGGGAATTTGAATTAATTACATATCCAGCAAGCTCAAGTTCGTGGAGGTTGTAGGTGACGGTTCAACTTCACCTGTAAAAGGATTAACTACCGTATCATCTCCGGAGTATCTATGTCTTTTGTACTGTTCGTTCTTAAAAAAGAACCAAAAAAATTAGCTCTGCGGTGCTATAACAATAGAATATGGTGTACGTTGTTTTAGGAGCGAGAACATTTATGTTAGTTACAACAGTTATTCATTCTAGCCTCGCAGAGCTAATGTGTTTGGTTTTTGTTAAAAAGGACAGCACTGCCTTATATACTCATTGCACCCAGGTGATGGGTCTCGTCATATAATAAAAAGAACAATACTAACCTATTCGTTACAGCCTCGCAGAGCTAATGTTTTTGGTTCTTTTTTTAAAAAGAACAATATCACCTACTCGTTGCAACCCCGCTGAGCTGATATGTTTCTGTCTATACTAGAAAGAACAATACTAGCCATCCTATTCGTTGCAGTCTCGCAGAGCCGCTGTATTTGGTCATTTTTGAAGAAGGAACAGTAGAGACATTTTTGCCACAATTATTCGCGTATAAGATCATTTTCTGTCCAAGAGCTTGGAGAGAATATTGCGTCTGTCATATTTTGTGAATGCTCGGCTTTTCTTTGCCAAACAAATGCATCCATGGCTGTTTGTATGAAAATGTTTGGCAATTCCGGAACTAACTCTTGAAAAGAGGGAAATGAAGTAGTGACTTTGGAACATTCACAGACACTTTGCTCCCTCCTTCTGACTTCTGAGGGGACCGAAACCACAACAGTGCAAATGCAATTACCAGTCTGTGTGAAGCGCTTGTGTGGTTCCTTCTTAAAGACGTCTAGCTATTGCATATTTGAGTGATAATTTCACGGCTCGCTCTATAGCTAAGTCTCGAATTTTTTTTTTTTTTTTTTTTTTTTTTTTTTTTTTTTTTTTTTTTTTTCTTTTTTTTATCTCAACCTAGATTGGGGCCACCAATGTTGACATTTGTACGTACAGCACTAGGGCTTTCAAGATAGAGCCCCAGCAGAAAAATTCGAAACTCTTGTAACGTCATTTGTTGAGATAATCGTAGTCAATCAGAATCAAGCACAAAGATTAATTAATTACAATCCATTTCTTGCATGTATGTAAAGGCAAATATTTTCGTAGTTATTTTCGTACATAATAGGCGTGCGCTCAGAAATGCGCTCGATCAGCACTAACAAGCTTAAGAACAGTAACCCCATCACCCGATGTAAATTACACTTTTACGGTAAATTAACTTCACCTTTTATCTTTCCAATGAGAGTTAATTAAGCCTGCTAAAATTCTCTTTTTAGAGAGAATGTAATCGATCTTTTCACGTCCTTGGTCAATATTAGTAGGTAGTAGATACATACATGGAAGCAAATGCAGAGCTCCTACTGAAACTTAAACTTGGGCAGCGCTAGCTATACCCGCCACCTGAAATCTGCACTAACTAGCTATAGAATTTAAGTTGCGTTAGCTGGCATTCATACTATGCATGGGCAACTTAAACTTAGTTACCGATATATATATCTAGAGCTATAGCTAGCTAATTATATAATATAAATCAACTAGCTAAAATTAAACCAGAACCAACACCGTAGCAGGTGAATAATTTATGCCCACTCCAAGCCATGAATCAGGGTGTATCGATCTAGTACCTGCGTCTTCTGAGAAAGCCAATTCTAAGTATACTGGAGCTAAATACACCAGGCCAACCGGGTTCCCTTCGCTGAAGTTAATTTATCCAATCCACTTGATCTCTCTTTTGTGACCATGCCCCCCAATCCCCCCCTACTCTTAACCCAGAACTGACTTTTTCGGGACGCTCCCTCAGATCCCTTAGATCCGCTTCGCTCAGCGCCTAAAGCGTCGAAGCTTACGCCCAGATTTGTCAAGATAATTGGCTTGCTCAATAAGAGAAGCTGCAAATCCATGCACCCAGAAAAAAGCTATTCCTATTCCTGAGTTAGGACTTGCAGGGGGCCAGCCCCCTGCACCCCCGTGGCTCTGCGAGGCTTCACTGACAAAACACGAGCCATAGTTTCGTCATTCAATCAGTTTATTATATGTCTTCGAACGAAGCGGCCCTTAGAATTTCGTGCATAGGAACCCGAAACTGTAGATCAAAGAGCAAAAGTTTACAGTATTTGGGTAAACAGCTCTCTGCTAACCAGATACTACTACAGCGAGAGCCGGATATCTAATCCGCGGAACAGCATTGACAATCCCATTCATATCTGCTCCAACAGTCCTCCTTCTAGCCCACTAAAAACCCCTCAGTAGAGATGTTCTTTTTTTAAATAAAAAGAAGCACACTGATACAATGATTATAAGCTCACAGGGCTACTATTTTTGATTTCATTTTTTTTCCAAGAACAGGCGTCATTGCAACAAGAAGAAGCCCCGCAGGGCCAATGTTTTTAGTTCTTTTTTTAAAAAGAACAACACTGATACAAAGAATACAAGCCCACGTAGCTAATAATTTGATCATATCCTCCTTTCCCATGAAGAACTAAACCATTAGCCTTCACCTAAACTTCGGCGAAGCCGACCCTGGGGGTTTGGGGGCGTGCCCCCAAGAAAAACCCCGCTAGTGCAGAAGGCTTTAATAAATATTACGATTGTCTACAGAGGGTTGCTTTTACCACTGGTCCCATTCGTCGTCGTTTTTCGACTTGATGCCTTCCAGCTTTGTGCGTTCTTTGGGCTTTTCCAGGCCGAAAGCTGGCTCTTCCATCGCGTCGTTGGACTCGCGGCGAGCGGTGCTTTCGCTCATGTCGTCAAACAGCTTTGTGTACTCACTATCATCTGCTGCACCGCCACGAGCACCACCGCCACTGCCACCTGCAGCCTCATTGGTGAACTTGTTGAACGTTTCCCAGCCATATTTACCCGTCTGCTGCATTTTCTGGCCAAACTGCATCATGGCTTTGCGGGCGTTGTTTCCAAGATCGCCCTCGGCGAAGTTGCGCATGTTGGGCTTGATGTAGCTCTCGCTAACATCCTCCAGCCCTCGCGTCGCCTCATCGACGCCCTTGGTGACCGTCTTAGTGAAGAGGCCCCAGCCCTTTGTGAGAGAGGCGATTGGGTCCTTTTGAAGGTCCTCCAAGAAGTTCCCGCTGGACGCAGACGTGTCTGAGGGCGCAGGACTGTTGCCAAATCCGGTGAAGCGACCTCCTTGCGAGGGAGCCACATCGTCCGGACGCGATTGGTTCCGCGAGCCCAGCTCACTGAAATACTGCTCATTGGCAGTCTTGGAGTTGGCCGATGAGATCATGGATGCACTACCCCCCGACGCCTGAGAAGAGGGTCGGTTCGGGGTCAGATCCTCGAGAGACGAGGGGATGAACTTGGGTCTATCCTTTCTAGTCCATTCAACGCCCTTGACCTCGGCGTTGAGCTTTTCACGATAGTCCTCCGCAACCGTGGAGTTGTACTTGAGCTTCGGATCCAGGCTCTTCTCCAGACCCTCCTGCTCAAAATACTCGGCAGCCTTATCATTTCCGCCCAGCTCCATCGCCTTCATCTCGTCGGCTGTGAACTGGTCCATCGTCACGGACCGAACAAACGAAATATGCACGCCCAGCCCCCTGTGCACGCCCGCACAGTCCAGACAGATGAAGATGCCGTACTTCGGCGAGGCCCATTGGGGATTCGCAGTCCCACAATCAAAACACTTCTTGTTTCCTCCAGTCTTCTGCAGCCCAAGCAGCCGTCGTCTGTTGTCCGGATCAATCGTCCAATCCGCGCCCATCTTGTGTGTGTCGTGAAATTTGATGTGGTGTTCGTTCGTTGGGTCAAAACTCTACTACTCCTCCACGACGATCCATCGCAACCACACACACACCTTTTCTGGGGGCACGCCCCCAGACCCCCTGGGCTCGCTTCGCTCGAGACTATGGGTAGTGGTTCATTGTTTCTATTCGTTGAAGCCTCGCAGAGCCACGGGGGTGCAGGGGGCAGGCCCCCTGCAAACCTAACCCAGTTGTTGTTCTGGGGGCACGCCCCCAGACCCCCTAGGCTCGCTTCGCTCGAGGCTATGGGTAGTGGTTCGTTCTTTCTATTCGTTGGAGCCTCGCAGAGCCACAGGGGTGCAGGGGCTGGCCCCCTGCAAACCTAACCCAGTTGTTGTTTTTCTGGGGGCACAACCCCAGACTCCCTCGAGGCTATAGATCGTTTTTTGTCCATTGAAAGCCTCGCGAGCCATGGCTGTGCAGCGGGCCTGCCTCCTGAAATGCTAACCCAGAAGCGTTTTTTATGGGGGACACGGTGGAAGTTGTCGAGAGGCTAAAGAGCAGGCGGTTTGGTTTTTATGGGACAAGTTCAGTGAGCGACGGTAGAGAGTGTGCTTATAAGATTGCATGAAGAACATCTCATCCGAATCCTCTCTCAAGAGGCAACTGTATTTAGGCTTAAGAGTAGTTTTGTTTTGGGTTTTGAATTCTTCAAGTCATAGTGTGTAAAAGGCAATAGTCAACTCCCTTTAAATATCTATGGCTCAAATAGACAGCCCACAGACCGCAGGTTTTACCTCCTGCTGAGAACCGACAGAGGGATATCGATCAGTTGTACACCTGAAGCCTTCGCAGTAACCTGTTTTATCCCCAAATCTCGGCGAAATGACTCTGGGGTCTGGGGTGTGCCCCAGAAATCATCCCTTCGGACGGTAGGATTCTTCTTTTTCCAGAAGAAGCAGGAAAAAACATTATCAAGTTAAAGCCTTACAGAAGAAAAGGGCTGTGTAATTCTGTAGAAAAGAGAACGCATGCCGTAGTAGAGAAATAACAAGATTTCAGAAGTGTGTTGTAGAGTGGGTGGCAAACACTGAGTTTTCTCCAAGAGATAAAGGTTAAGAGGTGCCCTTTTATTTCCAAGGCCAACAACCGTAGAAGGAAAAGTGTTGTAACACAAACGGAATTGGCTAAAAGAGGAACACCGGGCTTATTTATAATCAACTTGTGAAGAGCCGGGTATACGATTTTGGACACAAATATGACGCTCACTCCCAAATGAAGTAATGATCGTCTTTAATAATCCAGTCTATTTTTAGAACTAGTACTGGCTCCTCAACACTGACCATACACCTAAATAAGAATACTTCAAGCATAACCTATTAGAATTAGTAACCAGCCCTACGATCAGAACCCCAGAACTAGATTTCTGGGCACGCCCTCGGACCCCAGGCCTCGCTTCTCTCGAGGTTGTTGGCAGCATGCAATTGTTCTATTCGTTGAAGCCTCGCAGGGCTATGGGGTGCAGGGGATGTGCCCCTGCAAACGGATTCTGTTAATTAAGAACGGGCCACACACCCGACCCGAAAGTGTTAATCTAACGGTATTGGCTCTTTTCCACAAAAATAGCTTAGCAAGGATTTGGCGAAGGTCATTTCTTCCTTCCTGTACAGACTTTTAACCTATGATGCAAGACTAGGGAACTACTGATAGAACTGTTTTCTGGGGGCACGCCCCCAGACCCCCTGGGCTCGCTTCGCTCGAGGTTATGGGTAATGTTCTTTTCCCTCTATATATTATGTAAGGCTCGTAGTGCGATACTATCCTTCCAAGAACATAGAAAAACACCAACTACAGTGTAGCCTCGCAAAGCTAGCGCTTAAATTGTTCTCTTTAGGAAAAGAACAATCATAAAACCAGCAGGGGACCCCTAATCCAATTGTATTTTGCCTGTTCCATAAAGAGAAGCAGAAGCATTGTTCTACTCCGCGGAAGATATAAGGGCCCGATGTAGTTCCCCAGAAAATCACCATGCATGTGTAGCTAGCGTAGCTTGGGAAGTATCCTTCAAGAGAGAGTTTGATTCATATAAATATGGGATATACCACCAAAATGTGTAAGTACAATGCTACCAGCCATCTGAGAAAATGTTTTCTTCTGCGATTTCTTGTTTGTTTGTTGCCGTTGGGCGGGTTTTCAGGGGCCGGCACTGTGGGCTCCCGTGGTTGTGTGAAGCTCCAAAGGCTAGAAAAAAGGCTGGAACCATTACCCATAACTTCGGTGAAGCCGACTCAAGGGACCTGGAAACATGCTCCCAGAATAAATTGATACTATTATCCTTCTTCTTCCAGAAAAAGAAGCAAAAGCGTTGTTCTGCTTCGCCGAAGATTTGGGACCCAAAACTCGGCGAAGCCGACCCTGGGGGTCTGGGGGCATGCCCCCGGAAAAACGACAACTGGGTTAGGTCTACCGGGGACTATCCTCCAAAAAACCATCAGCGTTCCTTTCAAGAGAGTTCTATTCATATAAATATGGGATTTAGCACCAGAATTTATAAACACGATACCACCATCCTTTTGAGCGGATGTATTCTTTTTCTTCAGCGATTTCCTGTTTGATGCGGTCGAGGTCGATGTCGCGTCTTCCGGTATCGACGTCGATGTCCCGGGTATGGACGAAGGGTGGCTTTTTGTACACCTTCCAGAAGATGTAAAGAACAACTACGATGGGGGCTGACAGATATTCTTGGAAGAAGGCTTCGGGGTCTGGCGGCTCGCCGAGGGGAAAGAGGGCGATCCAGAATTGGAACACGAGCACGAGAATGTTAATTACCAGGCCAATCCAAGAGCCGATCACGCCCACTTGTGATGTGAAGGCGATTTCGTCTGTGGAGCGTCCCTGTAGTTTGAGTGCCCGGCGAAAGCGAATGTGACAGAGACAGATGGAGCCCCACGCAAAGATGAGTGAGAGGCCGGCGAGCGCAAACAGCCAATTGAAGACTTCTTGTTGTTTATCCGACGCTGCGAGGAAACAAAGCAAGCCGAACGTCATTACAACGCAGATACTCGCCAACGGTCGACCAGAACGATCAACGTATGCGAGGATGCGTGGTGCAAAGCCCTGTGAAGAAAGAGAAGCAAGCGTACGTGAACAGGCGTACACTGCAGAGTTGCCGACAGAGAGCACTGCAATCATGATTACAGCGTTGATGACTGAGGGGAGGCCTCCAATGCCGGCATTCTCAATTGCAATTACAAATGGCGACGCAGTGGCATCAACGTCGGATGAACCCATCAAGCTGTCATCATCGTAGGGTACCAAGAGACCGACAATTGTCAGAGATACCATGTAAAAGAGGGTGATACGCCAAAAGACCTGTTTTGCAGCCGAGGGGACAGATTTTCGTGGATTAGCAGTCTCCGCAGCTGCAAGACCAACCAATTCTGTACCAGTAAACGCAAATGCAGCGTTGACGAACACTGTACAAACACCCTTAAAGGAGTTGGCAAAGGCCCCAGGATCATACCAATACTTGGCTCCTATGTAGCCACCCTTGGGTCCCCCGCCACAATTAAGAATAATGCCCAGTATAATGAATCCAACCACTGCAGTCACCTTGATTATGGAGAACGCAAACTCTGCCTCGCCGTAGCCCTTCACACCAAACAAGTTGATCACCAATACCATTGTCCAGAATATAGCCACCCATGCAGCTGGACTAATGTCAGAATGCCAATATCCAATGGTGATCGATGCAGCGACCAGCTCTAATGGAAGTGCTACCAACCATTGAATGCCGTAGTTCCAGCCCATGGCAAAGCCCCACGCGGGATCAATGAAGCGAGTTGAATATGTTGAAAACGCACCAGACACAGGGAATGTAACTGCTAGCTCTCCTAACGCCTGCACAGTGCAATACAACATGATACCAATAATACCAAAACCAATCACCAGAGCTGCAGGTCCTCCCGTATGCAAAGACTTGCCGGAACCAACAAACAGACCCGTACCTATTGCACCTCCAATGGCAATCATCTGCAAATGACGCGATTTCAATCTTCTCGACAACGGATCATTCGCAGTAGCTATGGCTGCTCGCTCAACATCAGTCAGATTCTCTTGATCCAGATATGACAGATCAGCCGGCTTGAACGAATCCTTGAACTTCTGCCACCGCGAAACATTCTCAACCTCCACAACGTGGTTTTTGTCCTTTTCCTCCTTATTCGTCATCTTTAAGATACATGATACCCCGATCAACCCAGCCGCGTGTATTTATACACCAGATTGCGGGGATTGATTGCGGATCAGCGCTATCTCCACTCTAGTCGGCTAAGTTGCCCCGATCTTCACTCTCCTTACTACAAAAGGAAGAACCCCAACACAGGTCTTCATTGGGCCCACGACCCCAGATCCCCTAGACTCCCCTCGTCCGAGAATGTAGGTGGCCAAAGCCAGGTGTGATTTCCTGGGGGCACGCCCCCAGACCCCCTGGGTCGGCTTCGCCGAGGTATGGGTTCTCAAACCTTCTGCGAATTAGAACAACGCTTTTCGCTTCTCTTTCTGAAAAGAGAGGAAGATTGGTTCGGCTGATTGTACTTCGGGGAGCATGTCCCCCTCTAGACTCCCGGGGTCAGCTTCGCCGAGGTTTGAGACAGGATTGATGGCAGCGTTGCAAGACTAATATTTTGGCTAGTTCAAGAACAAACAAGAACTGTCGTCTGGTATACTAGCTTTTAAGCTAGGTCACGCTGTAGACCTAATTGATCTGCTTCGAGGATTAATAGTAGTCTGTAAGACTCTAAGTCAGAAGCATTTTTATCTTATGGGGCATCTGTTACTGGGTAATTTGCTAAGCAATTTAACGTTGCGCTGATCTTCAAACGCCGTACGCGGACACGGCTGACGTCACTAAAATTGTAATTAATTTAAATTGTAAGTAAATTAACTTTGAAACGTTTTAACAAACCTGAAAGGTAGCTCCAAAAACGAATAGAGCTCTAGTTCTATGTAGTATTCCAAAAGCAAATCAAGTTCAGGCTACCCCATTCCACCTGGTTTCCGAATGAAACTGAGCTACCCGGCTTTGCAGTGGCGATAATCAGACAGTTTAATTTGCTTTCTGAGAACAGGCCCTCACCCCAAGGTCGCCTTTCTCGATGTTCGAGTCAGTCAGGTTATTTACATAGCCCCGCAAAATAGTGTGTTGTAGATGAGGAGCTTTGAGATCACCATCATGTAGCAATTTGTTTTAGAACCCCCTCTGAGGTCACGTGGCTCCAACCTAAACTGGCTAGCCAAATCAGCCTTATGAATTAAAATTTCTATGAAATTTGCAACGTTTTAAAGTTGGACTTTAAGACTGGAGCAATGTATGCCAGCTCCACCATATCAATTGACTTGCCAAATCAACATAGCCCAACAGAAGATATTTTTGGTTCTTTTAAACTCCATTGATTTACTAGCATACTATAGCTAGTGCACTTTCTGGAGGCACGACCACAAGCCAGCTGGCCCGCTTCTTTCGATATTATGGGTAATGTTCTATTCTCTATTCGCTGGAGCCTCGCAGAGCCACGGGGGTGCAGGGGGCTGGCCCCCTACAAACCTAACCCAGCTGTTATGTTTCTGGGGTGTCGCCCCAGACCCCCTGGGTTCGCTTAGCTCGAAGCTATGGGCAGTGTTCGGTTGTTTCTATTCGTCGAAGCGTCGCAGAGCCACGGGGGTGCAGGGGGCTGGCCCCCTGCAAACCCTAACCGAAGTTTTTCTGGCATGCCTCAGACCCCCGGAGCTTGCTTCGCTTGAAGTTATAGGTAATAGCCTATTCTTTCTATTCTTTGAAGCTGGGGTGGAAAGGGCTGGTAGGTAAGGGCATTTTTCCAATTTTAGCTCAGACCGCATCGTACTATTAGCAGGTTATCGGTAGAAAGTAGTTAGCATTGGGCGAGAAAAGAGAGACTCTCTCCTTAGACGCATGAATAGTACTGATCATTTGTAGATCTAGAGGATTATTTTTAAGGATCCCACGAGTATGAAGAATACACACTCCTCCGTATACAAGCTATATCCAGTTTGTAGTCGAGATTACAATATTGCGACTTCACTGCATGCATGCTTGTTTACGTGTCACCATTGTATAGCGTTTGTCGGTCTTATAAATTAGATTACTTCTGCAACTACTTTAAACTAGCGAGTTACTTAATTCGTTGGACGAAGAGATCGGCTTAACTATTCCACATGTGCCTATAGCTGAAAAAACTAATGGCGTACAGGCTTGTTAGCTTGCAGTTCACGTTGTGCAGAGACATATAACTTGCGTAAGTTATTTGTTTAATGGAGCATCTTTTCGGCACCAAAAGACTAGATCCGTTGTTTCGGTATGCTTTTTCAAAGGAAACTGCAGTTCGCCTTACTGTAGGGAATCCCCGGGCGGTTCTGGATCCCCCCAAAAAAACATCAACTGGTTACTAACAATGGACTATAGTGTCTTATGACTTCTTTTTTTTTTTTTTTTTTTTTTTTTTTTTTTTTTTCAGAAAAAGAAGCGAAAAGCACTATTCTGCTTCGCGGAATGTTATGGGTCCCCAAACGTTCCGCGAAGCGGAACTACGGAGGTTTGGAGGGTGAGCCCCCAAAAAGCATCAACTAACTACTAGCAATGAACTAAACTCTCCTCTTAAATCCTTCTTTTTCCAGAAAAAGAAGCAAAAAGCGTTGTTCTGCTTCGCAGAAGATACCGTGGGACCTAGACCTTCCGCGAAGCGGAACCACGGGTGTTTGGGGGCGTGCCCCCAAGAAACATCAATTCGCTATTATCAATGAACTAAAGCGTCTTATGGAACACTTCTTTTTCTATAAAAAGAAGCGAAAGGCGTTGTACTGCTTCGCAGAAGATACCGTGAGACCCGGACCTTCCGCGAAGCGGAACCAGGGGGGGTTGGGGGCGTGCCCCCAAAAAGCACCATACCAATGAACTCATCGCTGTATATTTAGGCGAAGCTGACATAATACACACCTCGGAATATTAGATCATCGAGCAGTTAATATAACTAGCGGAGATCCGTTGAGATAATGCGGAAGTGCGTGAAATAATGTCGGGGATCGTCGGCCTTCGCCATGCCCCGCTTTTGCGAGCAGCTTTTTTTATCTCTAGTATGAGAGAGCACATATCTCTAATGTTTTCTAAGAAGTGAGTACATAGTGCCCTGATGATTTATTCAGACTAAGAAACGAGCAATTGGCTCCAAGAGGTGGAAGCGTTGTAATTGGGTTAGGGCTCTGTCACACTTTCACTGGACCTCGGCTATTTATTAAAAGATGCATCGGAGCCGATATGCCGACATTATGTCCCACCTCCCCTGGGCCTTATTTCCCCACAACATCGAACTCTTATAAAAACTACAATTTCTGGACCTGTGTTGGACATTAATTGATTCATCATGCCCAATACTTTGACTACCTCATATCTGAAGGACTCTATCTTCAAACCTGGCCTGTTTGAGGGCAAGGTTGCGTTTATTACTGGTGGTGCAGGCACCATTTGTCGGGTTCAGGCCGAAGCCCTAGTTCTGCTTGGAGCGAACGTTGCAATTGTGGGACGATCGCCTGAAAAGACAGAAAAGGCTGCTAAGGAAATCCAGGAGCTGAGATCCGGCTCTAAGGTATTGGGCCTTGGAAACGTTGATGTGCGAGAGGTCAAAAATGTTCAACAGGCTGTTGAAAAGACAGTTAAAGAGTTGGGCAAGATTGATTTTGTCATTGCAGGTGCTGCTGGAAACTTCCTGTCTGATTTCAATCATCTCTCTTCACGAGCCTTCAAGACTGTGATCGACATTGACTTGATTGGCTCCTACAACACTGCCAAAGCTACCTTCGAACAGCTACGACAAAACAAGGGCCATATCATCTTCATCACTGCCACTCTGCATTACTACGGATTGCCAATGCAATCACATGCCTCAGCAGCGAAGGCTGGCGTAGATGCTCTGGCCCGAAGTCTGGCTATTGAGCTCGGTCCTAGTGGAGTCCGATCTAATCTGATTGCCCCAGGCCCAATTGAAAACACCGAAGGCTTCGAACGACTGCTGCCGCCAGACACAATCGAACGTGCCCTCAAGAACATCCCACTGCAACGCACGGGCACTACCCAGGACATTGCCGATACCACAGTCTTCCTCTTCTCCAATGCATCCTCATACATCACAGGCGAAACCATCGTCGTCGACGGCGGTCAATGGCAAACCGGATCAACAATGTCAATCGCTGGCCTCTATCCAGAGGTAATTGTCGCTCAGAATGAAGACAAACCTAAGATCTAAAACATCTATTCACACAATAAACGAATGACTAGCCCTTTTTTAAAACTTCGGGATTAGGTTTGCAGGGGGCTAGCCCCCTGCACCCCCGTGGCTCTGCGAGGCTTCAACTAGTAGACCCTTACCCATAACTTCGAGCAAAGCGAGCCCTGGAGGTCTGAGGCATGCCAGAAAACAATTGGGTTAGGATCTGCAGGGGGCTAGCCCCCTGCACCCCCGTGGCTCTGCGAGGCTGCAACGAATAGAAACAACCAAACACTACCCATAGCCTCGAGCGAAGCGAGCCCAGGGGGTCTGGGGGCGTGCCACCAGAAAACAAAACTTGGGTTAGGTTTTGCAGGGGGCTAGCCCCCTGCACCCCCGTGGCTCTGTGAGGCTTCACACGAATAGAAACAACTACCCATAACATCGAGCGAAGCGAGCCCAGGGGGTCTGGGGGCGTGCCCCCAGAAAACACTTGGGTTAGGTTCTGCAGGGGGCCAGCCCCCTGCACCCCCGTGGCTCTGTGAGGCTTCAACAAGTAGACCCTTACCCATAACATCGAGCGAAGCGAGCCCTGGGGGTCTGGGGGCGTGCCCCCAGAAAACCACTAGGATAAAATGGTAGAGTTTGGTTGTGAGTTAATTAAATTAATATTACAGGTGGTGGTGGTTGTGGGTAGTAGTTATCATAAATAAATCATTTATCTTTGTCACGTGAAAATTTTAGGGAGAGTTTTTTTGAGGCTGATGACAGGGTCTTTTTGAGACCTGAGGCAGCGTTTTTTGACTCCGCGGAGTGGTTATTATTAGTAGGTGGTGTCGGGGTCTGGTTTTCTTGGGGTTTGTCCTCTTTGCTCACACGACGTTTTTGGGGCCGATGTTGGTCTGTGTAGTCTGATATATCCAAAGATTGGTATCGTTTGAGGGAGCCCTTTTGCTTCAGGATTTTCGACTCAGCATCTGAGTGGGTCTCGCTGTTGTCGGACTCTTTGTTTTCGTCTGGGGCCTGTTGCTCGTATTCAGCAAGATGGCCGTTGGCGTCAAGCTCGCGATAGCGGGTTAGTAAGGACGTGTAGATGTTCATGTGCTGGAGGCCCGCGAGGTCGTCTCCATGATGCTCCATGAGGTGTTTGAGCAGAAGAAGGGTTGACTTGGGTATTTCCGACACGTTGGATAGTACTGCAAAGGACAGACTCGAGAAGAACTCTAGACAGGATGAATGGATGAGGTTGTTCCGGTTTCGCATCTTGTTGATGATGTTGATTAGAGGTCGCAGCATGTCTCCGTCTAATAGGGTTTGTGTTAGTTCCATGTTGTTCATCATAAACGACTGTTTGATGCATTTCAGCGCAGACAGCCGCACAAGGTTGCTTGGATGTTGTAGCGATAGTATCCTTATGCCTGTGAAGAGGTCGTGCTTCTTGATGAACGTCATGGCGTAGACTTGGTGGTGTTGTAGGAAAAAGAAGAGCATGTCAGCGAGATGCTGGTAAAGTGTGTTGCGCACTGAATTGGATTCTAACTTGTCGTCTGGTGTCAGGGCCTTCAGTGGCTCGAATAAATTAAGGGCAATATTCTCAAACCGCTTGATGAATGCGACTTTGTTGGCATTGATGTGAAAGGTCGACAGTTCAAACAGGTTCTTGAGTATATCGCAGATTTGCGACTTCAGGTTGATGTCGCCATCGTTCTTGAGCAGATTCACCAGAACATTAAACAGGAGAATAAAATGATCATCCGGATCATCGTTGGGGGTATCGTTTGGCTGGACCAACAGGTTCACGTCCTGATTCAAGATGGAGATCATCAACTCTGTTCCCAGAATCTTTGTTGGATTTGAGTCTGTGTCATTCAACGCAAAGTCTATTAGTCGAAATAGCCCGTTTTTAATCAAGTTCCCATACAACGCGTTCCGCTGCGTTGTCTGAAAGTTTTTAATAACCAACGACAGGTTGTGTATAAACCGAACCGTGTCCCTTCGCTTCTCCAGATCTTTTCCATCTTCAGAGACATCTCCATACAGATCAAACAACCGCTTAAAGTAGTCGTCCGAGCTCTGGAAATGCTGGATAATCTCGAGTTGGTTAAAGTATATCATGGACGACAACATCGAAAAGATGTTGTCATCAAGCAGTCGAATGAGAATGTTGTCCTTGAGAAACTGCAGCTTGAAGGTCTGCATGATCTTCAGACGAACGGCCTCGTTCTGAATAGGAACGACCTCATTGAACCTAGTCTGACTATCCAAATATTCACGATAGTTGAGCTTGTAATTTGGAAAGTCTGGATCATACTCCAGAACCCCTATAATCGTCATGATGTTCTCGTTCTTCAACAGCACCTCAAAGATGGCATTGTCGTTCATAAGAAAGAGAATCTTGACCACACGACACAGATTATACAAGTGACCCAGCGTCTGCTTCCTTTCGGCAGCACTGAACAACCGCAGAATCTCGTCAATATAACTCGACTCGAGAATAAACTTGATCATCAGATCCTTGTAAAAGGCGTTGATAACCGACAGACTCAGACACTCAATCACCTCGTCTAGATTGTCGAGCGTCGGAGGGATCGGAGGATACCTCACAGGTCCAGCAATCAGCTCAGTGTACTCAGTCTCATCGTCAGTCGTAATAACCGACAATATCGAGATGTTGCGTTCCTTTGTGTTCTGTATATACACGAGAAAATCGCACAGATTGGAGCAACCCTCCACTTCCTGAAAACTGAGCGCAACATCGTTCTTATTCGGCTCAGTCCACACAATTAGCGTGTCCTGTTGCTTCTGGTACTGCGTATCTCCCTGAACAGTGGATCGTAGCAGTATATCCTGCTCATCCTGCTCATTCTTCACCACAATCCGAGCCGTCTCATCACCCTCCACCAGCTCTCCGTAGCAGTACCCCGTCCCACGGTCAACCCACTCCTCCTCCAGCAGCTTGTATACTTTGACCCTCCACGAGGAGGTCGGCAGTCCCAGGCTCATTGGCTCGTCTCTTCTACACGCGTACTGCTGCCTGCTGCTGCCGCCTATATATAAATACCTTTGATGGCTCCTACCCGTCTGCTCCCACGCACGCACGCACGCACGCGCAAGCGTGTTCTGGTCCCCCACCCGACAACTCTTCTCCCAACCTCACGCCCTTTCCAGCAATAATCCCGTAGATCAGGGGCCCCCAAGTGCGGATTCATCCGGCCACTCGAGTCCTCTTTTTCTAAAAGCACAGAAAAAAGACACAAATCACTGGCTCAGCACTCATACATTGGATTTCTATCAACCGATTTGCTTCAATTGGTCTACAGGGATTCGGAATAGACCTTTGTTCTATGCTGGACCCGTCTGACACCTGCAGCAGCTGCACAGATGTATGCACGGGCCCGTCAGACTACGAATAGGATGGTTTTTCTGGGGGCACGCCCCCAGACCCCCTTGGCTCGCTTCGCTCGAGGCTATGGGTAGTGTTCGGTTGCTTCTATTCGTCGGAGCCTCGCAGAGCCACGGGGGTGCAGGGGGCCAGCCCCCTGCAAATCCTAACCCGGGTGTTGTTTTCTGGGGGCACCCTGGGCTCGCTTCGCTCGTGGCTATTGGTAATGTTCTTATTCTTTCTCTTCTTTGGACCCTAGCAAACCTAACCCAGTAGTGGTTTTCTGGGGGCATGCCCCCAGACCCCCTGGGCTCGCTTCGCTCGAGGTTATGGGTTGTGGTTCCTTCTTTCTATTCGTTAAAGCCTCGCAGAGCTACGGGGGTGCAGGGGGCTGGCCCCCTGCAAATCTAACCCAGTAGTGGTTTCCTGGGGGCACGCCCCCGGACCCCCTGGGCTCGCTTCGCTCGAAGCTATGGGTAGTGTTCTGTTTTTTCTATTCGTCGGGGTCTCGCAGAGCCAGGGGGGTGCAGGGGGCTGGCCCCCTGCAAACCTAACCCAGTAGTGGTTTTCTGGGGGTATGTCCCAAACCCCCTGGGTTCGCTTGGTTCGAAGATATGGGTAGCCTTCAGTTTCTACTGAGTAGGCCAATTAATTAACAATAGTATGGCGAGGGCTAACTAGTTATTCAATGCTTGGAGGGGCAGCCGTTATATTAAAAACCCCTGTTAATCAACCCTGTCCATTGTTCTGGTACCCATGTAAGAAAACTTTTCACCTACTTCCGGCCCTTCCCGATTTCGGCCCGATGCTTTTCTTTTTTCTTTTTCAATTTAGTTAGCAGGTTTGCAGGGGGCTTGGCCGGACCCAAATGCTCAAGGCTCTGCTCGGCTCCGACGAATAATCAGCGAAGCCGACCCAGGGGGTCTGGGGGCGTGCCCCCAGAAAACCAAATGCTGTAGTTAACTTAACGGGTTATGGGTCTCTGGTGGTTTTTTCTGAAGGGCAGCCAGTGTCACGTGATGAGGATCACGTGGTATGATGGATCACGTGATATATGGTTGATGGATGTTGGAGGTGGGAAGTTGAGTGAAGTGCTAAGGATAGTTACGGCTCTGATGAAGATTAAGCAGCACGTGAAAAGCTGATGTTGTATAGAATACGATAAATGGATGATGTGCGTTTTATATAGAACAGATATCTGAGCAGCCGTATATTTGTTTTGAAATGGTTCGATGATGAATAAAACCAAAAGCCAAAGTTTATTGTGCAACCTCAAAGGTGTGTTTGACGCCTGCGGTGAGTTGTACATGCTAACTGAACAAAAGAGATTTCAAAGAGATTTTCTGAGAACCATTTCTAGACATATTAATTATATCCCTTGAAACGTTATTCAACCTATGATTTCACGTGGCTCAGCTACTGTTCTGTAGTCCTTTCTAGGGCACGCCCGAAAGCTCGCTTTGCTCGAGACTATGGGTAATGTTCTTATTCTTTCTATTCGTTGGAAGCTAGCGAACCTAATGGAGTAGTGGTTTTCTGGGGGCACGCCCCCAGACCCCCTGGGCTCGCTTCGCTCGAGGTTCTGGGTTGTGGTTCCTTCTTTCTATTCGTTGAAGCCTCGCAGAGCCACGGGTCTGGCTCTCTGTAGGTCTTAGTCAGAGCTAACTGGTCCTAGGTTGAGAGTGTGTATCTATTTCAACAATATGGAGCTCGGTTATCCCCAGAATAGTGAACTGTATAAAGGATGTTGGTTGGCGTTTACAGTGCGACTAATAGACGTAGAGATACTGTACCTGAACTGTTGAGTGAGTTAGGCCAGAAGGAATGTTATTGGGATGAAGTTCGAAGCTATGTTGGATATGGTTAAAATGATCTGCCTGTGTCCTTTTCTGGACAATGTATTAGCTATCGGTTTCTCCCTGGCTGAAGCAGATGATGCTTTAATTCTGACGTACCCCGGCCAAGCTATAGGTGTTCGAGTCGGTTTTCGCGTAGTGCTACCACCTTACTCTTGCTGCTGTACTTCTTGTGTTTTCGGGAATATAAACAACGGTACAACAAAGACTGCTAGCTTGAGTATGCGTTCACAGTCTAATGTTGACAGATAAGGACTATCTGTCTCCTAACTGATTAGGCTTTTTTAGGTTTTAGTCCCAAGTACTGAAAGCTTAGCTTCTGACCACTGATGACAGGATTGGAGGGTCAATTAGCCTTTATCTCTCAACACAGTAATTAATACGTTTATTCCATTCGGAACTAGGTGAAACCGCGCTAAGGAATGTGCTACCTTGTTCTTTTTTTCCATTTAACTTTCACGAAAGATGTATATGGCCGTTATAAAGTCTTCATTGTTGACTGAAAACATGCATATTCCTCTACTGTAGCTATATTTTCTCTTAATTACTTTAATCGTTACACGCAAGCATCTTTAAAAACCTCCATAAACTTTCTGACTTCCGTTCTCTCGGGTGTTTCCTTTTTGAAATTTTAATATTTTCTTTTTTCTTTACCAATTTCTATTTTTTTTTACCGGTATCTAATTGTCAGAATCGATCAACCATAGGATGCGTTAGTGGGATCATGAAATTGCGGTTAGTAATCGAACTCACATTTACCCAAGTCTCGGAGAAGTCGGCCATGTGTGCCTGGCTGCGTACTCCAGAACCCTCCAGCTACGTGTTATTCTTCTTTTTCCAGAAAAAGAAGCGAAAAGCGTTGTTCCGCTTCGCGGAAGGCGTGGGCACCCGACCCTCGGCGAAGCCGACCCCGGGGGTCTGGGGGCGTGCCCCCAGAAATCTCTAGCCACGTAGTTCTTCTTTTTGCCTAGAAAAAGCGGCAAAGAGCGCTAGAATAATTTATGTGGCTGGAGTCTAATGGCACAAGCCTCGGCGAAGCCGAGACTGGGGGTCTGGTGGCGTGCCCCCAGAAAGAACGATACGGCTGTAGTATCGCGCGAGGCGCGAAGTGCTCGTATTTTAAATGGGCTAGGGTTTGACTTTTTGGGGAGGTGCTGTTACCCGGAAGCGATAACGGCTTTTTTATGCAAGAGGGAACGGCTTTTAATTTTTTTTTCTCTCTTCACATACCGATTTATAGGCTTTTTGTACTGGTTTAGTGGCTTTGGAAGTTTTCCCTGAACCAATCTAAAAACTTCCAGACGTTCTTCCCTGTCTTTTGTTTATGAACTACTGTCTGGTGAATGACTATCTTCCAAGAACGAACAAGCACTCTTTATCCATCGGAGAATGGGTCCATCACGCAGGAGCCTGAGCCTGAGTCGTCTGCTGCTGCTGGTCCCATGAGAAAGCGAGACAGGATTCGTCGCTCGTTTCGCTTTCTGACCACTCCACACTTTTGGATCATCTTCATCCACGGTCAAGTGCTCTCATGGTGCATGGTGTCCACCAACACCCTGACCACGTTTATGACCGATGAGGGTAACAACATTCCTGCCTTCCAAACGCTGTTCAATTATGCGCTCCTCTGCCTCATCTTCACTCCCTATACAATCTATCGCTATGGGTTCAAGAAGTGGTTCAAGGTGCTGTATAAGGACGGGTGGAAGTACTTTTTGCTGGCCTTTGCCGACGTTGAGGGTAATTACTTCGTCGTCAAGGCGTATCAATACACTAACATGTTGTCTGCGGCCTTGCTTGACAACTTTGCCATTGTGGTGGTCGTGATTCTCTCCTTCATCTTCCTCAAGGTGCGCTATCACTGGACCCAGCTCACGGGCATTGTTGTGTGTATCGGCGGGATGGCCCTCCTGGTCGTGTCGGATGTTCTTACAGACAAGAACTACGCGGCCACTGATATGGTTAAAGGTGACTTGTTCGTCCTTTTGGGAGCCGCCTGCTACGGTGTCTCCAACACGCTCGAGGAGTTCTTTGTGTCCAAACGACCCATCTACGAGGTTGTGGGCCAATTGGGCTTTTGGGCAATCTTCATCAATGGCGTCCAGTGCGCTATCTTTGAACGGGATAGCATCCGGGACGCCCATTGGAACCCCGCAGTCGGAGGCTATCTAATCGGATACACCCTCTCCCTCCTACTGCTGTATTGCACTGCACCAATCCTCTTCAGAATGTCGAGTGCAGCGTTCTACAACCTCTCCCTGCTGACCAGCGACTTCTGGTCTTTGCTGATCGGCATCCGGGTCTTCGGTTACTATGTCTACTGGCTTTACCCCATTGGCTTCGTCCTCATCGTCCTCGGCATGATTGTCTACTACATCTCCTTTAAGAATGACAAGGGCGAGGCCGAAAAGCCCTGGCTGGGCGAACATCAAAAAGGAGGCGTCGTAGGCGTTGGCACTGCCAAACGTCGTGAAGACGAAAGCATCAACAGCGAAACCGCCCTCTTTGATGATTCCCAACCTCAATACACTAACGAAGTCTCAAAATCCTCCTCTCATTTCTAGACAGACATTAATAATACTAATACAAATACTAATATGGGATTTTCTTGGGGACTAGCCCCCAGACCCCCCTGGGTCGGCTTCGCCGAGATATGGGTAAAGTCAGACCTACCCAATCCTCGGTAGATAAGACTTGTATGAGATTTCTGGGGGGCTAGCCCCCCAGACCCCCCTGGGTCGGCTTCGCCGAGATGTGGGTAAAGTTAAGCTTACTCAATCCTCGGCAGATAGTACTGAGATGGGGTTTAAATTTCTTTTGGGCTACCTCCCAGGCCCTCCTGGTCGGCTTCGCCGAGCTCAGGGTAAAGTCCAACCATCCACAGCCGATGATTGGATTTACTCATCTTTCTCCTAGTAGAGGAGTAATTGGCATACATCTTTCTCCTACTAGAGAATTGGCATAGAGGCGACTGTCCGCTGTCTGGTTAGCACAGATTCGGCGAAGCCGACACAGGGAGGTCTGGGGGCGAGCTCTCCCCAAGAAACCCCATATTAGTAGTATGTGCTGAGGAATAAGTTTACCCAACTTTCCCTTACTGGAGGACTAATTGGCACGGAGTAGAGTCGACTATTCAGTTTTCAGTCCAGATTCGGTGAAGCCGACCCAGGGGGTTTGGGGGCGTGCCCCCAAGAAATCCCATATTAGTAGTATGTGCTGAAGACTGAGTTTACTTAACTTTCTCCTACTAGAGGACTAATTTCCATAGAGTAGAGTCGACTGTCCAGTTTTCAGCCGAGATTCGGCGAAGCCGACCCAGGGGGTTTGGGGGCATGCCCCCAAGAAAACACTAGTGTACGACTGAGGGTTGACCTGATAACATCGTTATATTATACTAGATGTTACATTGGATGAGCCCCTATACTTCGACAACCTGGTCAACCCCTTCGTAATCAGGGACTTCGAATCCGTTTTCACGGGCGAAATCCTGTGAGATGAATCGGCCGCCGATGAAGTGGCGTCCCTTGAAGAATTGAGCTGCTGGTTTTGGAGCAGTCAAAGAAACGAGGACGTTTGGATGGAATGCGTCAGCAGCTTCATCGCCAGGGCCGTGATCAACGTCCCAGGAGGATGGGATGTCGACACTAGTCACAGGCACTTTGGTTTTCTTGAGTAGCTCAATGACCAATGGGAATGGCTCTCGAATGGGTGGCTTGAAGGAGAAGCCGAAAATGGCATCAATGATATGATCAGACGACTCAATGTGGTCAACAAGGTTATCGTCAATGAACGGAATGTTGAAGTTCTTCAATTGCTGCTCCAGCCGTTCAAAGAGATCTCCCTTGGACTTTTTCGGATAGTAGACAGACGGCTTGTAGCCAAATAAATAGAGATGTCGGGCAGCAACAAGGCCATCTCCGCCATTGTTGCCGGGCCCAGCAAGAATAAGAACCTTCTTCTTCCCCGTGCGAGGCGGCTGCACCTTATACACCGCCTGTGCAACGGCCAGCCCGGCCAATTCCATCTACAATTGTTAATCCTCTGATAATCTGCTCCAGCCATGCATGCACCACTTACAAGCTGATCAATAGAAAATGCGCCCGAGGACATCAGCTGCTTGTCCACGGCAGCAGCAGTCTGAGAAGTGAGATACTACACAGTCGTTAGCACCTAATTGCCTGCTCCAGCCGCCTATACACACCTTTAACGACATGTTTGCGACTCTCGAAGCAACCCGGAAACAGTGGGCTTATATATATAGCCCTTCGGCGCGCAACCGCGCTCTCCGACTAACCCCATTACCCTAACCCACATCCATTTTCGGAAACTCCGCAGAAAATCATCTCAACCAAAGATCATGCTATATATAACCTCGCATAGTCGATTACCGCGCTTAGACTATGTAGTAGCGATATATTGGCCTTTAAGCTTTTAAATTTGGGTATGTTTTTGGGGGCACGCCCCCAAACCCCCTGGGTCGGCTTCGCCGAAGTTGTGGGTATTAAATGGTCTTGCTGTGTGGAGATCATGTAAGTCTCTCTTTTAATACCGAAAGCAATATTTTGAACAATTCTGTCATATAGTATCAAGCTCGCTTTATAAGAGCAGGGTATATTTTGGGGGCCTGGGCTCACCTTCTATTTGTTGTAGCCTCGCAGAGCTACGGGGTTCTGGGGGGCGGCCCCGAGAAAAGGCCAAACACCGAAAGCAAGACATTAATTGGAGCAATTCTGGTATGCATACTACCGAGAAAGTTTTATAGGTATATTTTGGGGGCACGGATTGTGAATTACTAAATTTTTTATTCTTTGTTGCCTCGCAGAGCTACGATGGTCTCGGGGCAGACCCGGGGCAGGCCCCAGACCACGCCAAATGCCGAAGCAAGAGCAGTTCCGTTGTATACCGTATCTAGCTAATTCCTTCCTGTGGTGAGGGCGAAGTGTACGTAAGGTTTCCCTCCCTTGATAGCAGAAGCAAGGTGACGTGCAATTACACTACTGCCACAGACACGGTTAAGACGCCCATCGCATGAATTAGGTACAATAATCGGGATCTAGTATTCGTAAGGCTCTAATATAGAGATAGTTTACGGGTAACGGAGTGGAAGGCTACAGATTTCAGCCCAATTCTTGAGAGAAGTACAAGTAAATTCTAAGGAAATAATGGAATGATGGAGCTAAGACAAAGTACAAACACTTACGTTGCTTCTAATCTCTTACGAGGCGATGTGAGCAGTGTTTTACCGAATTTATATCAACTATTGAATTCTGCTGACGGCACTACTAACGTCATGCTGAGGAAAAGTTTATTTGCTTTAATTGTGTAACATAACGCTAGCTCCAACCAACTGTACGTGGCTATTTTCAATTTCACAAACCGCCTGATTTACTGTTCTTCGGGGGGGGAAGAAGAAGTACTTAGGTTTATTTATAGGGCGTTATCCTAGGAGACAAGTAGATGGTGCTTTCTTCTATATTGGTATTGGTTCACAACTTCACACACACCGTCTTTCCTTACGCACAACACGTGTTTGAGCCTCGTGCATGCCCCATGGACTAAATTTGGTCATTCCTTTTCTGAGAAGCAAAAAATTCCTTTCTTCTTTTTCTTCTTTAACGGCTTGACAGCCCGTTATGCATGGCCATTTTGCAGTTTTGTGAGCGGATATGATGAGGTTTATAAGCCACTTCAGTTGTGGCGGTACAGCTTCACAGGCCGATTCTGATCACCAACACTCCTTTCTTGCTTTTTCCTGAAAAACAAAAATACCGCTCGATCAAGTGAGACGACTGGTTTTTGGGGGCACGTCCCAGAAAAAAGGGCTTGAAGGCGCCTAATCCATCTTTTCACGGAAAGCTAGAGAAGAATGTAATTTAAATGTAGGTTACAGTATGAAATCCCTTCACCGTAGCGTGCTGATTGGGGATGAAGTTCGAAATTGTGTTGAATGTGCTGAATGTCCTGTGTACAGTAGAATTGTCCGCCACAGGCACATTAAATCGGATCAAGGTCAACAAAACCATCAGAGAGTCAAGCGTGGTTAAACCGAAAACAATTGAATAGCGCGACAACCACAGTAATGGTGTTCCCTTGTCAGATTATTGTAAGTTCCTTTCTCTGTCTCACACTGTTGTTGTTGGTTTGTTTCCCTGTCACACTGTTGTAGACAACTTGAAACAAATCAACAACATTGTGACAGAGAACAGCTTTCTTCCGGTACAGGTCAAAAGTCCTTTACAGAGAAAATATCTGAAACCTTTGCTTTGGTCTCGATCACAATGCTCAGCTCCTTAGACATTACCAGTAGTCATTAACATTTGATATTTCTGCTCCCTGGGCCAAATTCGCGGAAGTTGGATTGGTTATGTACTTCTGCACAAAGGAACAACGCTTTTTGCTTCGTTTTCTGGAAAAAGATATAAATACAATTCGACGCAGTGATCCCGGGGGGTACGCCCTCCCGACCCCCAGGGCTCGCTGCGCTCGAGATTATGGGTAGTGCTCATTTCCTTCTACTCGTTGAAGCCTCGCAGAGCCACGGGGGTGCAGGGGGCTAGCCCCCTGCAATCCTAACCCAAGTGTTGTTTCCTGGGGGGCACGCCCCCAGACCCCCAGGGCTCGCTGCGCTCGAGATTATGGGTAGTGCTCATTTCCTTCTACTCGTTGAAGCCTCGCAGAGTCACGGGGGTGCAGGGGGCTAGCCCCCTGCAATCCTAACCCAAGTGTTGTTTCCTGGGGGGCACGCCCCCAGACCCCCAGGGCTCGCTGCTTGGGCACAACGCTTTTTGCTTCTTTTTCTGGAAAAAGAAGAAGTGGCCTAACGGTCAGTTACAGTCTTTTTTATATATATGGAGATGGTGGATATATGACGGGATTTGTTTAATCATCGTCCTCCTCTTGCTTGATTGCGGGGGTGCTAGTTGGTCGGGTTCCATTCGTGGGGGGCGGGGTAGCGCGGGCGGTCACATCATGATAGGAGAATCGACTACCGGGCGCAGTCTTGTCTGAGGGTGGTGCTGGGGCCTGTGTTGCCGGCAACGGTGGAATGTCCGCACTGGGCTCCTTTGAGCCCTGCTCTGTGGAGGAGGCAGCTGCTAATCCGCTCTCGTTGGAGTCGGACTTGTGCAGACTGCTGGAGGCTCCGGTCGGTTGCCCCTGTCCGGCCGATGAGGGACTTGAGGGCTCAATTGAGGCCGTGCGCTCACGTGATATGCGCGCCTCAATCTCGCGCAGCTCCTGCTCACGTGAGGTGAGCTCTAGACGCTTATCGTTGATTTCCTTCTGCACCCTCATCTCAATTTCTCGTAGCTTCTCCTCCTCGCGTGCCAGCTGCTCCTCCTTGAGAATGTACGACTGGTTCGCCAGGTCCTCTGGGTTCAGCAGACGTGAGTCTCGTGAGTTCTGCACGGACGACGACAGCTTCTCTGTACGGTAGTTTTCGTACAGCCAGTCGTGCGTCAGGTCCTTGAGGTCGCCCAGATGCGATCCTAGTAGCGACGAGCGCAGTGTGCAGAAGTCAGAATGCTCCAGGTTCTCCACTTCCACAATCCCCCAGGGATACTCTCGGCCTCGGACCTTGCGTCCGTCCGACGTGGAGACAAACGACTCGGAACAAACGAGTGCAAAAGGCAGCATCTCCTTCAACTCAGAGTTTTCCTGAATCGTCTCTGCGTCGTCCACCTCGTGGTCGTAGGGAAAGTTGAAGATAGGAATAGCATGGGCCTCAATGTCCTCCATGATCATGCGCTTGGACGAGCTCAGCTCGGCCTTCGTCAACTGGTCCGCCCGACCAATCACGGGTATCACGTTCACACGCTTGGACAGCAGCTTCATGAGCTCCACGTCGAGCTCGCGTAGCCCATGACCCGTGGGCTCTATAAAGTATAAACATACATGAACTCGGTTGTCCTTGAATCGAGGGTTTCTGCGGATTCGCGACTCCTCGGCCAACACCTCGTCGTACTGCATCTCCAGATACTGCACAATCTTCTGGAAACACGCCCGGTTGTCGATATTGTCGCCAAACCCAGGCGTGTCCACCACCGTGAGCGCAATGCGGGTACCATCCTCCTCCTCAATCTCCGTGTTATACGTCTCCACGTGCACAGGCCGCTCCTGGTGAGCAGTCTCGGGCTCAATGTAGTCGCGCTCGTTGAGCACCTCCTTGTCGCACAGCGTGTTCACAAACGTGGTCCGACCAGTGCCCGTGGCCCCACAGACCATCATCGAGAACGGAACCACCTTCTTGACATTCTTCTTCCTTCGAATCTACACAGCCGTCGTTAGCAAACTCGTCTCAGTGTCGTGTGTGTGCGCAGCAGGTGCCAGCGCAGCTTACATCGTACGAATACCGGATGGACTGCATCATACCTGAAATATTGACATCGTACAAAAAAAACCTAATGCAAGCAGCGATGTGTCAACTTAAATAATCTCGCTCTGCTGGCGCCGCCCCTGTTTAATTTAAACTTTCTTCTCGGCCCTTTCGAAACAACAATACGTGTTTACTGTGGTTAGGTTTTCAGGGGTATCCACCAACGTCCCAACCCACTCTCCCGTTGCCACAGCAACCGTCTATCCCACTCAACCCTAACCCTTTGCTATATCAGCATGAAATTAAATTACATTAATTACCTAGGGAGGTTTTCTGGGGGGCACGCCCCCCAGACCCCCCTGGGTCCGCTTCGCGGAATTTGGGTTAGTATGTCCTTCCGCGGAGAGGAACAACGCTGTTTGCTTTTTCGCTGGAAAAAGAAGGATAGCATACGGCGAAGAGTATTTCTGGGGGCACGCCCCCAGACCCCCAGGGCTCGCTTCGCTCGAGGTTCTGTGTCTATTCGTTGAAGCCTCGCAGAGCCGCGGGGGTGCAGGGGGCTAGCCCCTGCAAATCCTAACCCATTAAATATATTTTCTGGGGGCACGCCCCCAGGACCTTGGGCTCGCTTCGCTCGAGATTATGAGAGTATTTCTGAGAGCACATCCCCGATTCCCTGGGCCCGCTGCGGAAGTTGTGTTAGTTATGTCCTTCCGCGGAGAGGGACAACGTTTTTTGCTTCTTTTTCTGGCGAAAGAAGGGTACTATCTAGCGGTATTTCTGTGGGGCACTTTACGGAATTTGGGTTGATTGTTGTTGGCCTCTAGATTTTTGAGAGGACCAGGATAGGCGCGGTGAGTAACTACGATAATAGTAATATTGAAATTGGATGAAATAACTCTGTATAAGTGGCGTCAGCTTATCATCCAGCATCTTACAATATGTCTAAGCCCTACCTGTATAAATGACGTTATGTTGCGTTTGCAGTGCGATTAATAGACGTGGGGAATGCAGTTGAATGGAGTCGGTGAAAAGTGCTCTCGGATGGAGATGAAGCTCGAACTGTGCTGAACTGTCTGGGTACTTCTGAGAAGAAGTTTTAGTGATCTGGCCTGTTGTGGCTGAACAATAAACTGTCTCATATATCTGTAGGGAACTGATTTGATTCAATACTACCACCCTACTCTTTTCTTCTGCTGCACTTGCTGACTCTGTGAATCTTATTAGTGGTACAAATAGTGATGGTTAGAGTACGTTCTACAGTCTTATGTTTACACACAATTGTGCCAACACGACCTGACTGATAATTCCCACTGATTAGAGTTTAGCCCTTAACAATTGAACAGTAGCTACCGGAAATTGGGTTGGATATCCAATTACCTGGTTAATTTCTGTATTATTTGACTCTTTTATTGTTTTACTGACATAGTAGCTCATCACGCCTATCATGTCTAGCAAAGTCAGCAGGTTGAAATAGTTCCCGGAATCGGCACCAGAAACTATCTGCTTGAAATACTATCAGTACGGACGATTTCCTTCGGTGACCGTTCAGGCAAAACCAAACCATCTCCTCAGCAATATATCTAGTAAAGCAGTTTCTTCGTTTTCCAGGAAAAGAAGCAAAAAGCGTTGTACCACCTGTAACTTTAGATCTGAACAAAATCAATATTTTGGATATAAAAGTTGCTTATCTTGAATTTGGTTGTGTTTTCACGTTCTTGAGCGGTCATCGAGAGTGGTTATACAACGGTTGAGATTCATCAGAAGTTTTAATGTTCCTCAGCTTGAGCTTGAGAAGAGACGTAGTGGCCTAAGTCACATTGGGCTCCGTCTATAACTGTGCGTGCCTTGTTTGCTTTACTTTGTCTATACTATTGTTTCACTGTCGTAGTTGCTCATCATGCCTATAGTGCCTAGCTAACTCAGCAGGCTAAACTACCAACAGTCTGAACAATATGCCCTTCTGTGAAGTGGAACAGCACGTTTTGCTTCTTTTTCTGGAAAAAGAACAGATGTCGAACAATTGTTTGGTATACCTGGGGGCGCACCCTGGGGTCTCCTCCAAGGAAGGTAGACTTGTTATGGCCTTCCGAGCGGGACAATACTTTTTGTTTCTTTTTCTGGAAGAGAAGAATTATGGCAGATAAACAGCTCATTTAATTTCTCCAAGATATATTAGCTTTGCCGATCAGATATTGGTGCTATTTAAAGCGTCACTTGTCCAAAGCATAGCACTTCAAAATTCAACAATAATAAAACCTTCAGTTGTTTGGATTCCTTAAAACACTTCTGGGTTAGTATTGCAGGGGGCTGGCTCCCTGCACCCCCGTGCCTCTGCGAGGCTTCAACGAGTAGAAGGAAATGAACACTACCCATAACCTCGAGCGAAGCGAGCTCTGGGGGTCTGGGGGTGTGCCCCCAGAAAATAATACTTGGGTTAGGTTTGCAGGGGGCCAGCCCCCTGCACCCCCGTGGCTCTGCGAGGCTTCAACGAATAGAAAGGATAGAACGCTGCCCACAGCTTCGAGCGAAGCAGGCCCAGCGGGTTTGTAGTGAAATGGAGGGAATAAATAAATATTACATGTGGCCCATACCTATAGTCTTTACGGCCTTTGCGGGGGGTTTATGGGAATGGTTGCGGATGACGGATTGGTCTTTGAGGTTCTTGAAGCTGGAGATGTTGGTTGCGTCGAACTTTTCGCTGCCGTTTTGTATGTTGTGGTCTTCTGTGGGCAGGCAAAGGCCGATCTTCTTGACAAACGCGGTTTGCAAAACGTCAGACACGAGGGGACGGCGGGTGAGGTCTTCTTGCAGCATTTTGGAGATGACCTTCTTGCCGGCCTCGCCAAAGTCGGAGAAGAGGATCAGGGGCTTGCGTTTGTTGACTGGTGGTGATGCGGGCTTGTTGTTTTCCTCTTGGGGCGGTCGTGTCTCAGCATCGGCCTCATTTTCCGATGAGGACGATTCGGATGTTTCCTCCTTCTCCAGCTGGATGATGCTTGGTCGACCGGCCAGAATGGACGTTTCGCGCGAATTTGGTACAGACACAATGGGTGAGTTCTGTTCGCTGGTGTCGGATTCGACGTATTCCTCCTCTTCAATCGTCCAATACCGAACAATGTCGTCACGAATCTTGAGATAGTTGTGATCATCCTTGTCCGCCTTTGCAAACAACAGGCCGTTAAAGGCCATGTTGATGTACACAATCGCACAGGCCCACGTGTCGACCAATCTGGCGTCGTAGGATTGGTTCTGTCGCTTGGCTTCAAACACCTCTGGGGCTATATAGTTTGTGCTGCCACTCAGACCCTTGCAGAGCCTGATCTCGTCGCCCGGCTTGTCAAAGATGATCTCTGATACGCCAAAGTCGGATATCTTCAGACATCCATTCGAACACACTAGCAGATTCTCCGGCTTGATGTCGCGATGTGCGACTCCATGCTGATGCAGATGTGCCGTACCCGAGAGCAGCTGTTTGAACAGACAGTTTCGATCGGGCTTGGGCATCCGCTTGCCTTCAGCCTTGAATGACTCAATCAGTGAAAACAGGTCGCCTCCATCACAATACTCCATGACACAGCACCAGGCGTCGGACGAATCAATGCACAGCTCAACTGTTCGAACAACATTGCGATGATTGAGCCGCTTTGCAATTATATACTCCTCGGCCAGCCGCTGATAGTACTCCTCCGGAGTCTGGTCACGTGTCGGAGGAACCTTGCGATAAACTTTGACAGCAAAGATCTGCTTTGAATTCAAGGCCTGCACAGTGCGAACAACTGCAGTTGCACCCTTCCCAATCACCCTCGTCTTGATGAGGTTCTTGTGAATCGAGTACTTGCTGCTCAAGGCCCAGCTTTTGCTGTGAAGCGTCTCCGGCAGAAACTGTGCGGGAGAGAAGCTAATGCCCCTCTCTCGCGAAAACAGGTTCGACACCGAGCTCGTGCTGCTCGCAACTGCAGGCTTGGACCGACTGCGGAAAAACCCTCCGCTACTAGCACTGCTCTCCTCCTCGAAGAACTGCGAGTTGGAGCGGGACGGAGGCGCACTGGCCGACAGAGTGCTTGCAGCGTCCTGCTCCTGCTCCCGCTCTCGCTCTCGCAGGCTGCTGGGAATGTCCCGTGGCCTGGACGGCGGAGAAGGAGGAGTAGAGTCCCGGCTGTGTCGCAGAGGCCCATGATGGAATATCTGCTTGAAGCGCTCGCTCTTCGACCGCTTCACACCGCCCTCAGCCTCTTGCATGGTGAAAAGACTACGGAAATGGAGGTGGTGATGGTGTGGGGGAGAAACCGGCTCACAAACTGCCTGCTTATCAGTCGTAAACACCATCGGCTCCTGCGGGGCAACGAACAACGACTTTGAATCACTTGCGCAACAACAAACCCAACTGGGTAATATTCTCCTCTAAAGGTCAGACAACTAAAACCTCTAGCAAAAACTTTGGGTCATCAAATTTCCTATCTACATTAAGTACCGCGGCACCCTTGGTTTATATATTAATCAAGCCTCTGCTTGCTTGGGCTCGTCCACGTATGTATAATTAATCCCGCCAACCCCCGGAAAAATGCAATGACGTCTGCCAACCCCCGCGCGCGCCGCGCCTTCCACCCAACCAAAAATTTCGATCTGCTTACGTAATCGCCCCCCCCCCCCCCGGACCCCCGCTGGCCACGTTTGTACAACCGAGCTGATCAATAGTGTTAATATGTTGGGTAGATAGTTTCCTGGGGGCACGCCCCCAGACCCCCTGGGTCGGCTCCGCCGAGGTAGGGGCCGATATAAACCTGTGTTATGCGTTATGCTATCGGCCGGTGGCAAGTTGCAAGTAGCAATGGCGGTTTCTCTGAGACTTGGCCGGCCGTTTGAGGCAGGGCGGCTGTATGAAGAAATTGCTTTCCTGGCCATGGCGTGAGCGAGCTCCCGCAGGAAAGAATAAAACAAATTATAATCGATATCACTATAGCTATAGCTAGCTAAATATATATCGATATATCGATCCTCAAGTTAATTAATTAAGCCTGATCGATTTTGAATTGTACGCGTACGTAATAAATTGCGCATGCATACATGTATACGTATACGTATACGAATACGAATACGAATACAATTTAATTTAATTGCAATTAATATTATATTGCATGCATGCGCAATTTGCATGCAACAGTCGACGTCTCAATATATATATATATGATCAGCTGGCGCTATATATATATATGCTAGCTGTAGCTAGTGCATAGTAGTACTAGTACTAGTATAGTACTGGCCGTATATGCATGCATGGTATATATACGTACGTACACGTAGCTAGCCCACGTGCACTTGCATTGTATAGATCTAGCTATAGACCAAATTAATATATGTTAGCAATTAATGCTGGTTTATGGTACAACTTAAAGCCGTTTCAAAAGTACGGTACCGGCCATTAAAAAATATTGATCGAAATACGTACCATTTCCAAATTAACCCGGCCTTTGAAAGACAGGACTAGCACCATGAAATCCAGTACATGGCCACTCAATTGATATTACTCAATTAAGGTAAATCGACAACTCTTATATGAATCAACTAGATCTGGGTTAGGTTTGCAGGGTGCCAGCACCTGCACTCCAGTGGTTCTGCGAGGCTTCAACAAATAGAAGTAGTACTGTTCTACGCATATTCTCGAGCGTAGCGAGCCCTGGGGGTCTGGGGGCGTGCCCCCAGATACCAGTTCTGGGTTAGGCAAACTGTAGCTTATTTCCTAGCCAGAATCTGTGCCTCGTGCGCAGGTAGGACATAAACACCTGTCTGAAGTACACCTGTATAACTGATAGACAGTAGTTCACAAGAATCTCTTAAACCTGGACCGACGTAATGGCCAAGTCCGAGCACGAAAAACCAATTGGAACTCGCTTCCGTCAAGATTATTAGTAACTTCTATTCAATGAAGCCTCGCAGAGCCACTGGGGTGCAGGGGGCTGGTCCCCTGCAATCAGCATCACCGAGGTTTGGATAAGTGACCGCCACGGTCTTTGGACAACTGTAACGTAATATTTTCTTTTCGTACAAAGGGTCTTTAAACCGCAATTCAAAGAATCCGAAGTCATTTTAAAAATAATTTGTCCGACTTTTAGTGGGCATTCCATATATAATCTCCATTTGAGCGTCGGAAATATATATCCGGAACCCCTTCGATTTCCTGTTTCAAACAGCAATGTTATGGTTATAGATTGTGACTTTACCAAGTATTATTTTCCCTGTGTAGTTCACTGTTAACCTCCCACAGTATTCAGTTACTTCCACTAGATTGATACAAGATGAAAGATAGTCATTGTTGTTATTACCAAATCGCACATTTATTTGGACTCCAATGATATTCCAATCGGTCGGTAAGGCGAACTTAAATAGTTCATTTGTCCATATACGACTCCACGGAACTCCAAAATATGCATCAAGGGGGCGTATTTTGCTCCCCAAGACAACCTGTTTCTTAGATTCAGTCAATAGCTCCTTTATATAACTGTAGCAACGAAAGGAATGGTAAAACAATCAATCATTTTCAGTAACTGATAAATGCCGTTGGACGCAGGGCTGCACGGCTGTTTAATTTCAAACTCTATATCTTTCGGTAATGCTAATTCCGATTGTCCTAAACAAGCAAGAAATGCCTTTAGTAGGTTTGGCGTCTGTTTCTCAGTCTTTTGTTCTGGCACAACTATTTCCTTGACAAAATTCAACCATCCTTTCCATTCCGTAGTCAATCTACCACTCTTGATATTCCTGAAGGAGGCCAACTTGCCACTTTCCCCGAAAAGATCATCGCTGTCAGTGCACAATAACTCTGGATTTACCTCTAGCTTTACTCCTTCTCTGCTGACAGATAACCGAGCTGGTTTATAGTCTCTGACAATAGCGTAAAAGGTACTGCTTCCAGCCCGCAGTGCAATCAACTCTTTAAACCGTTCAAGCCTGGCATAGTCAAACACAATTTCCGATACCTCTGGAGGAAGCTGCATGGTGAGATAAAAAGTAAAGCAACAATAGCTTTCCCCTCTTATAAAGTCTATAGTGTCATACAGGTCATGTGACCTAATTAAACTAATACTAGCCCATACACCCGTAAGAAAGGTGGGAGGTAAGATCTAAACCTAAACTCTTTAAAACATTCGCACCCACAACATAAAATCCCTTAAAAGTGTTTACAAGACCTCTCTTCTTTTTCCAACCCGGTCGTTGTTTTCTGAGGGCATGCCCCCAGACCCCCAGGGCTCGCTTTGCTCGATGTTATGGGTATTATTCGGTTGTTTCTGTTCGTTGAAGTCTCGCAGAGCCACGGGGGTGCAGGGGGCTAGCCCCCTGCAAATCCTAACCCAGTCATTGCTTTCTGGGGGCATGCCCCCAGAAAAACCCCACTGACGAACCCTTCCGGTTAAGTCAGAAAGAAACAACCTAAACATGAGCGACCCGCCTATTAAACCGCGTAGAAAGATGTGCTTCGGACAAAGGTATTACATTGATTACGATATATACAACTAGTCGTCTTGGTCCCAGTGGCCCTGTTGTTGGGGCACCTGAGGTCCACCGGCTCGTTTTGCCATGATGATTTGGTCGACGGACAACACGGTTGTAGCTGCGTCGGTTGCTAGTTCAATAGCACTCTTCTTGGCTGACAGGAGATCGAGAATTCCCTCCGTTTTCGCGTCCACAACACCTTCCTGATGCTCTTCGTCGACATCAACACCGACGGTCGTCGCGTTGTCCTTCGTATGTGCAGCATACAGTCTAGAAAGCGTCTCTGTGGCATCCAACCCAGCGTTCTCTGCCAGTGTTCTGGGCACGACCTCAAAGGCCTCGCCAAACTTCTTGATGGCATGTTGGAGCAGACCGGGTGTCTTTTCACCGTAGCTGACCAGTTTGGAGGCAAGCTCGGTTTCAGTAGCACCTGCACCAGCGAGCAAACGCGAGTCCTTGGTTAGAGACTTAGTCATGTTCACACCGTCGTCAATGGCCCGTTCAAGGTCATCGAGATTCGACTGGGTGGCGCCACGCAGAACGATTGTGGCGGTGCGAGTGGCTTCCTTTTCTTGCCGAAAGACGGTAACCCGATCACCGCCGATCTCCAGAGTCTCGACAACGTCTACCACACCGAGCTCCTCAGGCATTGGGGCACCAAGTCGGGCCAAAGGCGTACATCCTACGACCCGACTGAGACGACGCAGATCAAACTTGCTACCGACGCGGAAAACGAGAATTCCGTATTTATTCAGGTAATGCAACGCCAAATCACCCACTCCGCCGCCGGCAATCAGCACGCGTAATCCTGTATCAGCAATCTGTTTAATGAGAGCCTCTAACTGTGACTCCTCGCCCTTGCTGAAGTCCAGCATCTCCTTTGCGTTGTGCAACAACACAGTTCCCTTTGTCTCGGTCGTGGAGATGTCAATTGGACAGGTAAACACACCCACCTTTGACTTGCCGACCTTCTTCACGGTTCCTTCCGGCTCTCGGCCAAACACCATGCCCTTCACCACCTGCGACGATTCCAAACTGGAACCCATGATCTTCACGACACGAATGTTGTCGACATTAAAGCCCTTGACGTTCTTTGGCAATACGTATGAAATGGCCTCAGACACCAGGCCAGACAGAATATCCTCGTAGCCATGCTGCTTAGAGCCAATGCAGGTTCGCACCGCCTTGGACAGCTCCTCGGGCTTGGAAATGTCGTTGATGTTCTCAATTGAGAGCTTGTCCAACGTCTCCATCGCATACTTTCGAGCCAATTCATAGCCCTGACAGATCTCTGACGTGTTGAGACCCAATCTCAACAGCTCCTCGGCCTGGTTGAGCAGCTCGCCCGCCAGAACTAACACTAGGTTGGTGGCGTCGCCCATTTCGCTCTCCTGCTGCTGACTAGCCATAACCACAATCTTGGCTGCCGGATGGACAATCTCCAGCTCCTTCAGAATAGTGGCTGCATCGTTCGTGAGGAAAATCTTCGACAAATGGTTCACAATGATCTTGTTTCGTCCGCTCGGACCAATGCTCGTTCGCACCATCGAACTGATCTCCCGCACAGCCTGGATGTTCCGGTTCACAGCTCCATCCTCACTCTGGTAGTTCTGGTATCCCTGCTTAAAAAGCCCTTGGTTGGGCGCATTAGGCAGCTTTAACGACATTCCTTAATAACGTGTTATGATCCTGGAAAATTCCATCACTATCCTCACCTCTCCCACAATCGTCCCAACGCGCGTCAAAAACGCGCCTTTCTGACATGCATACATGCACCGAACTCCCTCTACTCAGGGGTAAACCACACTCTTTAAACGACAGGTCTTTTCTTAGGGATCAACCCAGGCGAGAGCCATGGGGGTGCAGGAGGCTGGCGGCCGGCAAAGTTAACCCAAAACTAGTCTTCTGGGGACACGCCCCAGAAAAACTACAACTGGGTTAGGTTTACAGGGGGCCTGCCCCCTGCACCCCCCGTGGCTCTGCGAGGCTTCATCGAATAGATCTCTACCCTCGGCGAAGCCGACCCGGAGGGTCTGGTGGTATGCTCCCCCTGAAAAGGCTAAGATACAATTGCAAGACGGCTGAGCGGAGTTTTTTGCAGGTATAGATCTATAGGCTTACGTAAGCAGGCTGAAGACAGAAGGACAGTCGAAACCTTTAATTGAACAGCCACTTAGACTAAGCCAACCCAGAGGGTCTGGGGGCGTGCCCCAGAAAAGAATAAAGCACAGTTGCAAGACGGATTAGAGGAGTTTTCGGGATCGATCTACACTGGCTTATGTAAGCAAGGGCACATTTGAACTGAAGGATAACCAGAACCTTGCATTGAACAACCAATTCGGCGAAGCCGACTCAGGGGTCTGGGGGCTTGCCCCCAGAAAAAATAGCCCAATTTGCCATCGTAGAGACAAAAATGCAGATGGAGCCTTTCTAGGAGAAGATGATTACGTAAGCAATAGGTATTAGGGTTAGGAGATTAAAAGTCCCAAAATTGCCAGCAGCAGAGACGTAAAGGGGTTTGGACAACACGTAGTTATTGATCGTTGAGGGTACGTTGACGATTGTTGAAGAGATATAGAGGTCTGAAGACAAGATGGCGCTTGATCCATTGGATCAAGAAGATTATAATCCAATTGACCATTTGAACGGACTGTTCAAGAATCCATCGAATTTGGGTCGGCTGACCGAGCTGGAGGAACACACGAGGCTGTATTCGGCGTATTTGGACTGTCAGCTGAGCAAGCCCGTGGAGCTGAGTGATGAGGAGCAGGAGAGCGTTAAACGGGTGGAGGATGCACCGGAGGAGATTGATGCGCTGATCAAGGAGATGGGGGAGTTGAAGGTTCGGGCGGAGGCCTCCGAGAAGACGATTACTGACATGACTTATGATATTAAACGGCTCGACAATACCAAGGCGAATTTGGTGCAGACGATTACTGTGCTGAAGCGACTGCAGATGCTGACTACAGCATATGATCAATTGGAGGGAGTGGTGAAGAAGCGACAGTATAAGGAGATGGCGCAGACGTTGCCTGCGGTTCTGGAGCTCATGTCACATTTTAAATCGTTTCGAAGTATCTCACAAATTGCCATGCTTTCGCGACGGATTGGTGAGATCCAGACCCAGATTTCGGATCAGATCTTCAAGGATTTTGCATTGGTGATTGAGGGGACGAACAAGGCAGAGGCGTCGCAGCAGCAGTTTAGTGACATTGCGGCGGGGTTGGCTGATGCGTGTGTTGTGTTGGACTCTTTACCTGGGAACCACAGAGAACAACTCATCACATGGTATTGCAACGTGCAGTTGCGGGAATATAGAAGCATTTTTAAGAATAACGACGAGGCGGGGTCACTGGATAACATCTCTAGACGGTATGCATATTTGAAACGCCTGTTGAAACGTCACAATGAGGAGTATTCGCGGTATTTTGCTGCCAATTGGAACGTTGTTGAAGCATTATGTAACAGTTTCTGCATGACCACGAGGGAGGACATTTCCCTCCTGCTCAAACAGGCTGGGCGCGGTATCAACGTGCAGTTGCTGCTCCAGGCGTTGGAGGAGACTCTGGAGTTTGAGGCTTTTCTTGAAAAACGGTTTGCCAGTTCGAAGAGCAAGGAGCCAAAGTACGAGAAGATCATTTCGATCGCGTTCCAGCCGCATTTGAACCTCTGGATCGAGCATCAGGATAAGCTCCTCTCCAACAAGTTCAGCCAGTATAAAGCGCCACCGCGCCCCTCGCAGGAAAATCAGGATGTGGCTGGTGAGGTGCAGACGTCGGAGTCTGAGCCTACGGTTCTTCCGTCCTCTGCAGATCTTTTCATCTTCTACAGGCAGGCGTTTACACAAACAGCCAAGCTGTCCACGGGGCCTCCGTTGCTAGACCTGTGCAACCTATTTGGCAAATGGCTGGGTATCTACTGTCAGCAAGTGCTAAGCCGGGTGCTCCCCAATAGACTGTCATCGTTGGACGACGTCAAGTCTGTATGCATGGTGCTCAACACAGCAGACTACTGTTTTACGACGACGACTCAACTTGAGCAGAAAATTATAGACATGCTAGACCCTGAGCTGAAGGAAAAGGTAGACCTCGAGCGGGAAAAGAACCAATTCTTAGAACTAATCAGCAGTTCCATCACCAGTCTCGTCAACAAGGTACTCATGGCGTGCGAGGGATCCTGGCGAGAAATGGTAAATACCAATTGGAGCAGGTTAGAGGTGGTTGGAGATCAGAGCAGCTATGTTTCCGAGTTGCGTCGCTGCGTTGAAGAAGAAACCACAACCATTCTGGATCTCATTCAAAAGGAGCTGTATTGTCGCATGGTCTGCGACAAAACAGTTGAAGCAGTGACTTCTGAATTTCTCCAACGTGTGGTCTATTGTCGACCAATCAGCGAGGTGGCGGCGGAACAAATGCTTCTTGATCTCTATGTTCTCAAAGGCAGCTTCCTCAAACTTCCCCTCCTCAAACCACAACGCGGCGAAATATCTTCTCCTAAAGAGGTCTCGAATGCCTATTCCCGCCATGTGACTAAATCTCTAGGACGCGTGGAAACGATCCTCAAGGTGATACTAACCCAAACAGACCCTGCAGAGGGCCTAGTCCAAAACTACTTCTACTTGGTCGGTGACAGCTCTACCAATAACTTTTCCAAAATCCTCTACCTTAAGGGCGTGTCTCGGGGGAATCAGACTCGTCTCATTGAACTATTTAATTCGCACTTAAAGGCTCATGATGACCTGGCCCCCGAGTCGCCCATCCTAACGAACCTCCGCATACAAAACCAATCTTCCCACACACGAGTTCCCTCCTCAACTTTCAGCAGCCCAGTTGAACCACCCAAAGTTCTCGGGAGCTCAATTTTGTCTAAAGAGAACTTGGAAAAGGGCTTTGAACGGTTTACCCACGGACCCGAAGGCCCTGTGGTCAACAAACTCAATGAAAACTTCCGCAACATCGGTCGTCTCTTTCGTCGAGACGGAAGCGGACACAACAGTCCTAAAGGTCGTTAATTTATTTATCCTGTATATCTACTCCCAAAAAACGAAGCCTATTATTCCTCTTCTTGATGCCCCCAAACCCATACGTTATTTTACTGGGGGAATAAGTATTCTGCAGTAGAAGTCGGTTTTGCAGGGGGCCAGCCCCCTGCACCCCCGTGGCTCTGCGAGGCTTCAACGAATAGTACGTACATAACACAACCCGTAACCTCGAGCAAAGCGAGCCCAAGGGGTCTGGAGGCGTGCCCCCAGGAAACTGATTTGCCTTTTAAAGAGCTATCTAGTTAACTGATCGTTTAATTGGTTAAGTATATCCTGTTAGTCCTGTATAAATACGTAATCGCGTTTGGTCTTTGCAAATTTGAGTACGTCTTCGGACCGGAGTTCCACGTAGCGGCTTGAAGGGATGTCTTGTCCGTTCAACTGGGTTCCATATGAGGATTCGAGATCAATTATATACGGCTTCACATGGACATGTGTGTCGCCGTATTTGTCTCTGGATGATATTTGACGGAACTGGATCACGGCGTGTTGTTTGGAGACTGAATTCCCGTCGAGTAAAAGGTGACAGGCCTTTTTGTCGCGACCCAAAAGATGCCAGCCTCGTTCTGAGAGGTTGACTGTGTCCACAATGTCGTCGCCTTCGAATATATATAGTTTGTAAGTATGTTTTGGCATGCATGCATCGGAGGGTTCGTTATATTTCAACACAGTCCCGTTCACAGTATTTGTCTCCTTTGCTAATGCACCAGACTGCTTATAATTAGGCTTCTCTGCTTCTTTTGGCTGCTCCTTTGAGGACTCCCCTTCTTCCTCCTTCACTTCGGTCTTGATCTCTCGATCATCTTCTCGCTTGACCGGCCTATCCCGAGGCCGTGCTTCTTTCCCGTGTTTTCTATCTCTATACCTCCTTTCTTGTCTATACAAGTTTGCATCGTCTTCTTCTTTCTTGACCCTTGGTGACAGCGACCGCCGTCGTCGGCTCCTCTCGTCTGAACCCATGATAGTGTAAGTCTTTGCGCGTACTCAGATATACGGTATTTACAAAATACCGTAAATCTCAGACCGGCGCTGATTTATTAGCGTGATCTAAATCTCGAGAGTTTTTCTGGGGGCACGCCCCCAGACCCCCTGGGCTCGCTTCGCTCGAGGCTATGGGTAGAAACCATACTTGCTATTCGTTGAGGTCTCGCAAAGCGACGGAGGTGCAGAGGGCCGACCCATGCAAATCCTAACCCAGTAGTAGGTTTTCTGAAGGCACGCCCCCAGGCCCTCTAGGCTCGCTTCGCCGCTGGCTATGAGTGGTGGTTTATTTTTTCTATTTGGTGAAGCCTCGCAGGGCCACGGGGGGTGCAGGGGCTGGCCCCTGCAAACCTAACCCAGTTGTAGTTTTTCTGGGGGCACGCCCCCAGAACCCCTGGGTCGGCTTCGCCGGGGGTTGGGATCTATTCGATGAAGCCTCGCAGAGCCACGGGGGTGCAGGGGGCTGGCGCCCTGCAAACTAGCCTTGTAGTGTCTTGCTGGGGTCCAGCTCTATCGAGGTTTAGAGTAGTTAGCGCAAGCATTCGTCGTTTGTTTGGCTGGAAAATAACTTATTAATGAAGCAGAACTACACTCTACTCTTCGCTCAAACAAATACATACCACAAACCAGGGGTTTGGGGCATTGCTCCCAAAAGCTGCCCAACCAACTGACAAGGCGTCGGGGGGCGGGGGTCAGGGGGGTTACCCTTGATTCGGGGTTAGGGTTTGTGCGGCTGAAATGGAATTTTCTAGGCTGGAGGGTAAAAGGAGGCACGGATTAATCCCATTTTATTTTTTTTTTTTTTTTTAGACGTGGATTTTGGTTTATCTTTGAAGGATTTGAATTTTCGTCAAAGAGGATATGGGCAAAAAGGGGAAGCAGAATCGTGAGGCGAAGGTGAATCTACGCAAGAAGCGGGTTGAGGAGGAGAGGAAGCGTCTTGCGGAGCTGGAATCAAACGTGAAGGAGTTTGAGCTCGATGGGTCCATCACCAAGTTTTCTCAGCTGCCGGTTTCGAAGTATACCATGGAAGGCCTTAAGATGTCTCATTTTACATCCATGACGGATATTCAGCAGAAGGCAATTGTGCCAGCCTTGAAGGGGCAGGATATTTTAGGTGCGGCTCGAACGGGATCCGGAAAAACGTTGGCATTTTTGATTCCGGTGATGGAACTGTTATATCGCAATGCGTGGAACTCTCTGGATGGTCTAGGTGCTCTGATTATCAGTCCAACTAGAGAATTGGCCATCCAGATTTTTGACGTGTTGAGAAAGATCGGTCGTTCGCATCAACTGTCTGCAGGGTTGGTTATCGGTGGTAAGGATCCTCAGGTTGAGGCTGAACGAATTTCCAAGCTTAACATTCTGATCGGTACTCCCGGTCGTATTCTTCATCATATGCATAAAACGTCTTCTTTTGATGTTTCTAATCTCCAGATGCTCGTTCTGGATGAAGCAGACAGGATCCTGGACATGGGGTTCAAACATGATTTAAACGCCATTGTGCAGGATCTCCCTTCAACCAGACAGACTCTGCTGTTCTCCGCCACTCAGACCAAGTCTGTATCGGACTTGGCCCGATTGAGTTTATCTGATCCAGCGTATATCTCGGCACACGACCTTGAGCCCAGTGCAACGCCAAAGGGTCTAGAACAGTATTATGTGGTTACTGAGGTTGACCAGAAGTTGAACACGTTGTACGGGTTCTTAAAGTCGCATTTAAAGAGCAAGGTGTTGGTCTTTTTTTCGTCATCCAAGCAGGTACGGTTTGTATATGAAACGTTTAGAAAGCTGCAGCCGGGTATTCCGCTGCTCCATTTGCATGGTCGTCAGAAACAAGCAGCACGAATCGACGTGACTGACAAGTTCACTGCGGCCCAACATTCATGCCTCTTTGCGACCGACGTGTGTGCGCGTGGTATGGATTTCCCAGGTGTTGAATGGGTGATTCAGGCAGATGCGCCAGAGGACGCTGCTACATACATCCATCGAGTAGGTAGATCTGCCAGGTTCGACAAGAAGGGTCGGGCATTGATGTTCCTCACTCCGTCAGAGGAAGTGGGGATGGTCAATGCTTTGGAGAAAAGAAAGGTTCCCGTGGCCAAGCTCAATGTGAAAGAGTCCAAGAAGAAGGACATTACACAAGATCTACAAGCTCTCTGTTTCAAAGACCCTGAAATCAAGTATCTTGGACAAAAGGCATTCATTTCCTACGTGCGTTCAGTCAACGTTCAACACGACAAGGAAATCTTCAATGTGAACGACATTCCTTTTGAAAAGTTAGCGGCCAGCTTTGGTCTACCCGGTGCCCCTAAAGTCAAGATCTCCTCCAACTCTGCCTCAAAGGCTCGAGAGCAAAAGAACATGCCTCGAGAGCTGTTGAGACTGGCCAAGGGCGACGACGACGAAAAGACGTCAGAGCAGGACGAGGAAAAGGTCAAGACTAAGTACGACAGAATGTTTGAACGAAGGAATCAAAACGTTCTGTCTGAGCATTACATGAAACTGCAAAAGGATGCCGACATTGACGATAATGGAGACAACGAGAACGAAGAAGACGGGTTTATGACTGTGAAACGCAAAGACCACAACATCACTGAAGAAGAAATCCCCGATCTCACCGCACCAGTGTCAAAACGCCAGCAAAAGAAGGCCTTGTCCAAGAAGCAACTGGCCAAGTCCGGACCAAACCCCAAGAAGCTCGTCTTTGATGACGAGGGCAATGCGCACGAGCTTTACGAAATGGCCACCGAAGAAGACTTCCGAAAGGCAGGTGCTACCGAAGAACAGATCCAAGAGTTCCTCGGAAAGGAGTCTGCCCAAATGCAGCAACGAGACATCGAAGACAAACAACTCGCCCGGGATAAGCGACAAGAAAAGAAGCGTCGCAGAAAGGAGAAGGAGCGTGAAGCCGTCTCCGAAAGTGAAGACGACGATGAAGGAGTCCAACTCGCTGAACCTGAGCCCGACCTCGACCGAGACATGGAATCCAGCTCCCCCGAATCCAGTGACGACGATGACGAAGAAGAACGTTCCCGTCCAGCCAAGAAACCGAAAACATCCAGTACCAAAAACAAAGTCCTCGAAGTCGAAGAACCAACTACCCTCGAAGACCTCGAAGCCCTCTCCTCCCGTCTTATTCAGAACAACTAACCAGATAGATCTCATGTACATTAATTTACCACTAACCATCTTCCTTGATGCATTTCTGCGGACGTAAAGCGTCGCAGAGTCATTACTATCCCAGTAGTGGTTATTTGGGGGCACGCCCCCAGACCCCCAGGGCTCGCTTCGCTCGATGCTACGGGTAATGGTCTATTTGTTAAAGCCTCGCAGAGCCACGGGGATGCAGGGGGGCAAATCTAACCAAGTTGTAGTTTTCTGGGGTCACGCCCCCGGACCCCCTGGGCTCGCTTCGCTCGAGGTTATGGGTAAAGGTCTATTTGTTGAAGCCTCGCGGGGTGCAGGGGGCTGGCCCCCTGCAATCTTAACGGGAAACAGATTTGAATTGAGTAGAAGGTTCAATTATTGATATCGATATAGTCTTTTTATTTTAAAACCTGAACCTTGTTACAAATGGATGACTGGCCCCCATTTCCTTGAACAAGCGTTGTTCTGCTTCGCAGAAGAGTCCTCATATGCAGCCCAAACCTCTGCGAAGCCGACCTTGGAGGGCCTGGGGGCGTGCCCCAGAAGACAATTCGAGTTTTTTTTTTTTTTTTTTTGAGAAAGAAGCAAAAAGCAGTGTGATTTTAAGCCGCACAAGTTAATAAAAAAGGTAAAGGTTGGGATGATCAGACATTGTTTGCACATGGGTCAAAGCTTGGCTAATAATTAGCGGGGAAAGTGCCGAGCGTAAAAAATGTATGGAACGGACTGATTGTGCAAGGTTAAGGTTGTAGAATACGTTGCTAGAGGCTAGAATAGGATGGTGAGAGATGAAGGAGTTGAATATGAGCAACTCCCGCTTTACGATATGACTGAGGAGGGGCCAGTGGCCAAGGATGATCCGTTGAGTCATGAGAGAATCAGAAGGCCCTGGGGGAGGACGACATCGCGGTTTCTGATCGGTTTGATCGTGACTCTGGTGATAACGTTGCTGGGGCTGTTGATCATCCCTGGGCCCCATCATCGATCGATCACATTTGGTGGATCAGAGAAGGAGGCCCTGGAGCAGGTGTCAAGAACTGTTTATGGCAGAGAATTGAAGGATTGGCAACTGGATACTTCGAGAGAATATCACTTGAGTAGGGATTGGGATAGTGATGCTCCTCCTACGGTGAGAGAATACAATTTTACCATCAGTGAGGTGATTGCTGCTCCGAATGGAGTGCAGAAGAAGATGACGGTTGTGAATGGTCAGTTCCCAGGTCCACTAGTAGAGGCGAATGAAGGGGATAGGATTATTGTTCACGTGACTAATGAAGGAAGTGAGCCTACGTCACTGCATTTCCACGGAATGCATCAGAATGGTACTAACCATATGGATGGTGCTACTGCCATAACGCAATGTCCAATCCAGCCCGGCAAGAGCTTTACTTATGACTTTACAGTCAAAGGCCAATGGGGTACCTACTGGTATCATTCTCATTACTCGACACAGTATGTTGAGGGGTTTGCTGGTCCGTTCATTATCCATTCCAAGGAGGAGGAGAAACTTATGGATCCTTATGATGAAGACGTGGTTATTTTCCTAAGCGACCTTTATCACGACTCATCTTTTGATCTGCTGGACAAGTACATTGCACCTGGAGTAGAGAACCAGGAGCCAATTCCTGATTCGGGGCTGATTCAGGGAACCAACTATTTTGCCTGTAGCCGATTGGGGGATGACAAAAAGTACAACTGCAACCAACAAGACGCTGAACGTGCGGTAATCCCAGTGATGGAGGATAAAACGTACCGCTTCAGACTAATCAGTGCTGGAGCATTCTCGGAATTCGACTTTTCCATCGATGATCACGTGCTCACAGTAGTTGAAGCTGATGGAACAAACACTGAGCCTCTGAACGTAGAAACAGTTCGCTTATCCAACGCTCAACGGTACTCGGTTCTTGTCAAAACAAAGTCTAACCCAGATAACGACGGGTTCTGGTTGCGAGCCAGCATGAACACCTATTGCTATGACGGCGAGAACCCCAATCTCGACGCTAATCTAAAAGCTGTCTTCTCATATCCAGAATTGACGCAAAAGATCATTGACAATAACGGACATATCAATGAAGCACATCAACCACAGACCAACAAATCGCGTGAGCTAGACGGCTCGATCAGATGTCAAGAACTCGACCCAAGTCTACTAGTTCCGGCATTGGCCATAGAAGCTCCTCCAGCGGACGAGTTCATTACCATTGATGCCTCGTTTCAAATAGGAGCTCGTGCTATATCCCGTGGCTACTTCAACGACTCGACATACTTCCCCACAGCTGGCATACCCAACCTACAGAAACTTCACGACGCGGCAAAAACATCCAATCAATCAATTCTTTTACCCGACACAAGCACACCCGCCTGGGCCGACAACCAATTCATTGTCACTATCGACAAGCCCAAAGTCATAGACCTCCTTATAAACAACTACGATGACGGTGCCCACCCCTTCCATCTACATGGATACAAAATGTGGGAACTGGCCCACGGACAGGGCTATTACGAACCAGAAATGTACTCCACCATCAACTCTACTAACCCAATTCGAAGAGATACAGTCCAAATGAGTAAGCTTACCCAACCCTATACCGCTTTGATCCTCACTAACACTCTCACTAGCAAAATTCGGCTGGTCCCTGGTCCGCTTCGTCGCTGATGTCCCAGGAATCTGGATGTTTCATTGTAAGTATACAATTTAACTTCACAGTGTGGTTCTTGGGAGGCACGCCCCCCAAACCCCCCAGGGTCGGCTTGGCCGAGATATGGGTGAATGGGTATGTTGCTGTCGGCTTTTTTATCAATTTTTGAGAACTGGAACGAAATTCCATGATTTCGAAAACTGACCGATGTTAATATGTTCAGAAGTACAATCGTTTGAAAAGACAAGACAATACTAATGCTATTTTTAGGTCACATCATATGGCATACAGCAGCTGGAATGGTAATGCAGTTCTCAGTCAACCCAGAAGAGTTAAAAAACCAAAATCCTCCACAAGAATGGGAACAACTATGTCAGGCCTAACACATCAACCACACACTACTAATGACACGCCTTATACGATCTTTAAAATTAACGTTAATTGGCACAATACTATACAGCCATGCATAGAAACGAAGTTCTGGTCGAGTGCTCAATGCAAGCTCAAACTTCATAGTTCATCCTCCAATGTAAAAGCAGAACTATTGCTTTTGCCTCTTTTCTGCAAAAGAAGAAACTGCTTCACGGAATAGTATTTCTGGAGGCGCGTAGCCATACCTGGGTTAGATTCGCAGGGGCCAGCCCCCTGCACACCCGTGGCTCTGCGAGGCTTCAACGAATAGAAAGAACAGAACGCTACCCATCTCCTCAAGCGAAGCGAGCCCTGGGGGTCTGGGGGCGTGCCCCCAGAAAACTACACCTGGGTTAGGTTTTGGGGGGCGCTCCCAGGGTCGGCTTCGTATTGTTGTTAAGACTATGGCAAAGAAAATCTTGGGTATCTAAGAGCTTATAGTTTGTGTGAAGCAGAACCAGTGCTTTTACTTCTTTTCCGGAAAAGAAGAAATTTTAGATTGACAAAAGTAACCAAAGAAGGGCCAGATAGTCTAAATGCGGCCCTGAAATAATGAATATATTACATGTAATAGATTAAACTAAGAGGTAGCTTGTTGTTGAGGCTGGATGTTTTCAGCCTGTTGCATGTCGGTGTCGTTGGATTGGTTTTCGTTATCATTTTTGACCCAGACCATGGGCTTCGAGAACATTTCGTCGCGTTCCGGAGGATGCTGATACAGGCAGTACGAGTTTTTGCAGTTGATGCCAAACTTGCAGTCCTCCTTGAAGGGATGCGTGAAGAAGCAGTCGACGCGTTGACAGTCTGCACCGTTTCGGCAGATGGTGGTTGTGACTGGATGGCGGTATCGACAGTACATTTTGGTGCACTTGTTCAAGAACTTGCAAGTCTCCAACACACGCTCCGGGATCTTTTCTGGTTCGCGAACCAAAGATCCTGATGGATGTGCCTTGGTACAATTCTCATTCTTGCAGTTCTCCTTGTCTCCGCACCACTCGTTATCGCTCACCTTTGCGTTATCGTTAGCAGGAGTCGGGTGGCCATATGCACATTCTTTGTTGCTGCACTTTTCAGAGTATTTACATGGAACAATCTTGGGTGGTTCAGGAGCAGCAGATGCAACTTGTTGTGGAGGTGGGAACTGTCCAGGACCAGCCCCATTGGGCCATACCGGTGGCATTTGCGGCGGGACCTGGCCTGGGACTGCCGGTGGAATCATACCGTTATCCGCAGGTAAATCTTCACCGTAATGGATGTATTTACATGTTCCCTTTGGATTTGGACAGTTTGGAAACTTGAAGCAGGGCTGGATTGGATGCCAGAACTTGCATCCCGGATAGCTACAGCGGGGCCAATGACGACATCGTTCCTTCTGTGTCTTGAATCCGCCATTATTACTGTCTTCATTCTGTCCGCTCATGACATCCTTCTCGACAGCAGCCTGCAGGTTTCTGTTGTTTCCACCAAATCGAGGGCCCAGCCTCGCACTGCCGCCGCGTGGACCTTTTCCGACGCCACCGCCTCTTACGCCACCGCGTGCACCGCCACCTTCGATCCGCTGGCGTAGTGATAACGACGCTCGCGGCTGCTCCGCTGGTGCAGACACTGGAGTTGCCTCATATCCTCCAAAGCCGCTCTGTTCCTGATCAACGACATCCATCTCCTGGCCACTCTCGCCCGAAACCAGCTTACGCGCCTCTTCGTAGGCCCACTCTGAAAATTCTGGCGTGAACTTGTCCCCAAACAGAGACTGCAGCTCACCAGTCATCTCATCTTTTCCACGATCATTCCCAATTAGCATAACCACATATTGAGACACATCCTCAATATCCTCTCCCAGATTGAACTCAGCAATATGCTGCTTAACTCGCTGTTGCAGCTCCTGCCCTACTGCTGAATCCGGTGAAATTGACATATTGTATGGTGTAGAGACGCCTCCCGCCGCGTTTTTCACATACTTTTCCTTTCCTCCCAACCCGGTCTCAGATTTACACCTCCCATTTTCCTCGCATCACCAACTTATTCCTGCGACAAACTACTTTATAAAAAATTGTCAACAAAAAAAGCGCTAAAATTAATCGTTGAGATGGTTTGCTTCTTTTTCCAGAAAAAGAAGAAAAAGCGTAGTTGTATCATGACCTCAGGATATATAGTTTTAAGTTAGGTTTGCAGGGGCTGCCCCCCTGCACCCCCGTGGCTCTGCGAAGCTCCAACGAATAGAAAGAATAAGTCACTACCCATAGCATCGAGCGAAGCGAGCCCAGGGGGTCTGGGGGCGTGCCCCCAGAAAACTGGGTTAGGTTTGCAGGGGCCATCCCCCTGCACCCCCGTGGCTCTGCGAGGCTTCAAAAAGAACACTTCCGATATTAGAGCTTCTATGCATAACTCGGCGAAACCGACCCTGGGGGTTTGGGGTCTATGCCCCCAAGAAA
>JAJMDO010000024.1:0-61013 GCA_030573635.1 Blastobotrys ciferrii | reverse complement strand
CAAAATCTTCTTCTGTTAGGGATTCTTCTGCGTCTGTCGAAGAGATTGCTGAGATGCGGTCTTCGGTGTTTTGGTTGCGGAATTCGTTGAGTTTGGCGAGCATGCGGTCAATGGCATGTTCGGTGGAGGGGAGTTTGTCTGGGAGGGGGAAGCCGAGCTTGACAGCCGATGATGCAAGGTAGAAGAAGAGGAAGATTCTGCTTGAGAGCTCCTTCCTTTCTTGGGTTGTGTTTTCGATTAGCTCCATTTCGCGTTTGCTGGGAGCCCGGTATTTGGAGATGAGAACGCTCATGTTTTGGAATGCGTCAAGAATCTGCTGTGTGGAGACGAGGATGGCTTTGTAGTCGTCTACAGGATACGGGCCCTTTAATCGGAATTCCAGAGGTGCTTGTGATAGAAGGGTTTGAAGTTCAATCATGGTGGTCTGGAGAATGTTTTCTCCATGGATTCCTGTCAACCTGGCAGGTTGGTTACGATTGGTTAGTTGGCGTTCCCCAGATGATGTTGTTGGTTCATCGATGCGGAACGGGTCGGCCTTCCATATTAGACCCATGCGGAGCCATTGGACGCAGAGCACTTGGCGAAGCTTGCGACGAGCAGTGTTGGGCAGAATTAGAATGGTGATTAAGAGAGCCCAGATGATGCCCACACAGACAGAGACGAAACGATGGAAGGCAATGTCTTGGACGACGGGGTGAATCCCACCTTCATCGTCATCACCCTGTTCATTGTCGTTTGCTGTAAGGGAGTAGGAGTATAATGCAGTAAGGTTGAAGGTTAGTAGAATGAACCGGCCAAACGGGTTGTTGTCCTTCCAATAAAGGATAATGTAGAAACACGGCAGACAAAGCAAAAAGCCAATCATGGCTAATATATACTCTTGCTCTGGGAATATGGTCCAGGAAATAAATGCCAGAAACGCACCGGCAAATGTACCGACAATACGATAGGGTACAGTTTTGGTCGTTCCGCCCACAGACTTGTTCATAATAATGGCATAGGTGATTAGTCCCCACTCACCACGCCAGAGTCCAAAGAGAGGTCGCAGTTTATCCAAAAATGCTGGTAAAGCAAACAATGCTGCGCCTATACCTACCTTGATGCCAAACTGCACATCTGTTCGACGAAACACATGCAGGTTTCGCCACAGTCGCAATTTGAACGGTGCGTTCTTTCGACTAATGTTGTAACTTTTGAGGTTGGAGGAGAACTCATTCTTTAGATCAAATGGATCTTTGGAACTAGTGTCCATCTGCGGTGTTTGTTCATTCTCCCATTGTGGAAGGTCCTTCTTGCCCTTTCTCTGCCAAAACTTTAACCAGTTGAAACTGCGTCTATCGTTTTCAGCACATTGATCATAATCTTCCAAAGCCTCGAGGAACAATTTGAGCTCGTTGCCAAATGCCTCTAATACATAGGAAAAGTTGCCACAACTAGCAGCCACGCCCTCTTCATCTGCCGCCGTGTCAAAATCGCGCTCCGTTTGGAAAATGTCCTGACTGTACAACCTATTCAACGCCTTTTCGCGTGCTTGAGAATAGAGGTTTGTGGCCAGGTCCAAACTCTTTTTATACTGAACGTTCAACGAAACCGCATAATCAGGGCCCGATTCGAACGGCATTCCACCAAGGATACCCCGAACCGTGTAGCAGAACGATCGCAAGGGCGGACCCAAATGGTATACAAACATTTGAAACAATTCGGCCGATGTGTGTGCCTGAGTAGAGGGGGATGACGACGTGTTAGGCATTTCTGACAACGTTTCATGCGAATAATGGGAAATCACATTGTCGAATGACGCCACCGAGCCATTATCAGAACCATCCTGACTGGACGGTGATGATGAATCATGATACAACAAATGCTGCTGGGTTTTGGCACTACTGGTCAAACCACCCAACAACAAGGCCAATCGATGGTTCGATGCTACCAACCTACTAAACAGAGGGATTTCAGCCTCTCTACCAGATAATCGTAGCTCATATTTGGCCATTTGAAGACTCTTGTCTAACTCGTTGAAGCACTTGGTCACCTGCGAGTTCAAATCATTGAACTTCGGGGTGTTGATATCCATCCCATTGATAAACGTCTCTGAAATGTAGTCCAGCATGGTGGAATACAAATCCGTGGACTTGTTCAACGACGCCTTCAACTGGGTAATCGAGCTCTGTGGCCACAGCGTGATACAAATGAATGAAGAAATAATCACACCGGTCAGGACAAAAAAGAAGGATTGAAACAACTTGGACATTGATAAAACGCCAGCCTGAACGTTACCCTCCTTGGTCAAAATCTGAATTAAAAAGATGGACGCCAACGAACACGCAGTAGTAAACGTAGGCTTGTTTACTCTCTGCTTCATAAAGGCAATAGTCCCCAACCCCACAGCACAGAATACAAAAATGTCAATCGCATAGCCCAAAACCCTTAGATCAATATTAGAGAAAATTGCCGATACAAGCATGCTAAAGTATGCACAAAACAGGCCATATCCAAGGCCCAAAAAGGCAAACAAAGTCGCCTCCACCATCGATCCAATACTCCGTCCAGGATTAAAATACACCACAGTGGTCGCAATCAGATGCTTACTATCATTCCGACCATAAATATTACCCAAATCAGTGTATACGCCCATTGATGCAATTAAATACCCAATCGAACACTTCAACACATTCCTCACTTTGACATTTTTAAACAATTCCGACACCTGTTTCCGCGCCTTTTGCATCCAACTACGACTAATTGTGTCCAACCACAGCGGTCTGGGATACGAAATCAACTCCTCGTGTGGTGGACTCTCACTATCCCGTTCACCATCCCCCAACGCCTGTGATCGCGGCAACGAAAAATAATCCTCATTCTCCTCCGCAACCACAGAAGGCGTAACAACCGCTCCACTAGGTACCCTTTTTCGTTCTCCTCGTCTATACTTCATTAGCCATCATATCACACATATCATACTTGCCTTTTTGCCCCCTTGGCCCTTGCAAAACCTGATCCAGAACTGATTTTTTCTGGGGGCACGCCCCCAGACCCCCTGGGCTCGCTTCGCTCGAGATTATGGGTAGTGTTCTTTCTTTCTATTAGTTGAAGCCTCGCAGAGCCATGGGGGTGCAGGGGGCTGGCCCCCTGCAAAACTAACCCAGTTGTGTGTTTTCTGGGTGCACGCCCCCAGGCCCCTGGGCTCGCTTCGCTCGAGGTTATGGGTAGTGGTTTCTTCTTTCAATTTGTTGGAGCCTCGCAGAGCCACGGGAGTGCAGGGGGCTGGCCCCCTGCAAATCCTAACCCAGAACTGGTTTTTTGAGGGGTACACCAGCTGGCTCCTTGCAAATCCTAACCCAGAACTAGCATTGGTTTTTTTTCTGGGGGCACGCCCCCAGACCTCTGGGTCGACTTCGCCGATCAAGGTTCTACAAAGTAGGTCTTCCCTCACCGAGCCACTGTTCTTGGTTCCTTTTGTAAAAAAGAACAAAATTATTCCAAGGGCAATGTGTAAATCAGACGTAGTACTTACATGTCAGGAGAGAACAATGGTCTGTTGACTCGTTCGCCGGTGTCAGCCACAATCATTGAGGTGCGTCTCAATAGCTGGAATGGCCTGGGACTCTCCCTGCCAGTCCCGCGTGAGGGCGAAGAATGTTTATTCTTCATTGACACCGACCCAGACACCACGCTGGGTTTGGTTTGCCCTCCTTCACCTCCCTCCACAGTTGACATACTCTTTGGGGTTATCGTATCTTGGAGTTTTTGTTCCCCAGCTCTTTAGATCCCAAACCCTATCGCGCCACACAGCGCGCCACTTAAAATGACCTCATCAAACCAACATCCGCACCTAATTTAAACAGTAAACTAAAACGAACTAAAGCTCCTATATATGTTCACTTTCTGGCGGCACACCCCAGACCCCCTGGGTACGCTCCGCGGATTTTAGTGGAAAAAGCCGGTATATGGGGACCGTCACGATCTCACATCCATATGGTATAGCATTTGGACTAGAGCGTCGTGTCGTTAATCTACAAAATCTATTCACTGAATATCCGATATAGCTGGATCTAGAATTATACTTTGGGTTATTTCAGCCTTAAAGACTGTCTTGCTAAGCTAGATCTAGATCTAGCTAAATATATCGAGCTTATAATATTAATAAGTATTCCTAGCTGGATTAACTATAGGTTTTCAGGGGGTCGCCCCCCCCCGGCCTGCACCCCCGTGGCTCTGCAATCGAGCTAGGCTTAAATTCAACAGATATATATCGATCGATCGATATATCTAGCTATAGATACAGAAATTAAAAACTATATATATATACGAGATTAATATTTAGAATATTAATTTAATTTTCGTCGATCCCGTAAGTGCACACGGTCCTGCGAGGCTTAAGCTTCAACTAATAGAACAATTAAATTAAACGATATCGAATATTAATTAATTATATCTGGTTGATCCTGCCAGTAGTCATATGCTTGTCTCAAAGAATATTAATTAACCACTTCCCATAATCTCGAGCGAAGCGAGCCCTGGGGGTCTGGAGGTGTGCCCCCAGAAAACACATGCATGCGCATAAACTAAGTTAACATTAACTCAATGTACACGTACGCGTATCCGAGCCCATATATATTGCCGCTCTCCGTAGAGCTAGGGGACTAGTACTCCGAGCGTCGGTGGGCTAAACCACTACCGGGCTAGGTTTGCAGGGGGCCAGCCCCCTGCACCCCCCGAGGCTCTGCGAGGCTTCAACGAATGGAAGGAACAGATACACTGCTCATAACTTCGAGCGCAGCGGGCCCAGGGGGTCTGGGGGCGTGCCCCCAGAAGCCACTACTGGGTTAGGTTTGCTTCCCCCCAGAAAATGAATTATAATTAATATAGTGATGCCAAAGGTAAATTAATTAGAGAAGGCAGGACCCTGACAACCCAAGACAACAACAGATTATATAAACACAATTGACACTATAGTAAATACTTTACTCACAACCCAAAACTCGGCGAAGCCGACCCTGGGGGTTTGGGGGCGTGCCCCCAAAATACCTCACCGTTATACATGCATACCTACCCCGGATTTGTTCCAGGGTTTCGGAGGGCCGGGATGCCGACGCCGACAGGGTGCTGTGAGGGAGGCGGCGGAAGGGTAGTACAAAGAAGCTATTGCTCTTAACGGTTTTAGTATACAGACTACGACAACGATGAGCGACGACTTTTCGTCTGTTACGTGGGAGAATGAGGATGGCCGCAACGCGGACCAGGCGGAGGGCAGCAGCAATGGGCGAATGGACCAGGAGGAGGAGGTGTTAGAGCCCTATTCCACTGAGCACCAGCCCACTACTGAAGGGGCGGAAGAAGCGGGCAAGCAGGAGGAGGCTGAGAAGAATGACCATATATACATCCGATGCACGGTGTCTGACCCACAGAAGGAGCAGGATGGGACTCAGAATGCATACATCTCGTATCTAATCACCACGCAGACCAACAGTCCGAGCTTCCAGGAGCCTGTGACCCGGGTCCGGCGACGGTTCTCGGACTTTGTTTATCTGTATTCGAGTCTGATGAGCGAGTTCCCAGCATCGGCAATCCCTCCATTGCCGGATAAGCAGCGGATGGAGTACATCAAGGGCGATCGCTTCGGCATTGAGTTCACCTCCAAACGGGCCACGTCTTTGGGCCGCTTTCTGACGCGGGTGTCTCGACACCCGGCATTGAAGCGCTCTAGAACCTTCTACACGTTTCTAGAAAGCTCGGACTGGAACTCGTTCAAGAAGAGCCGAGCCCGGGCGTCGTCGAGCTCGCTGCAGGAGGGCGGGGTCCTGGAGGGCCTCTCGGACAGCTTTCTCAACGCCTTCTCAAAGGTCAGCAACGAGAGTCGCGAGTTGCAGGAGGTGAAGGAGAAGACCGACAAGTTGGACGACAATCTGACGAACATTGAGAAGGCCTACACCCGCATTGTGCGTCGTCAAGGCGACCTGAGCCACGATCTAGACGAGTTTGCGAATCAGACCATGAAGCTGGCTACGCTGGAACAGGAGCTCGGACACGAGTTCAACGAGTTCGCCCGCGGCATCCAGCAATACGCACAGGGCCTGACCACGCTCAAGGAGGAGATCGACTCGGACTACATCGTCTCGCTTAGAGACATGTCAAACTACATCCAGAGCCTCCGCGGCCTCATCAAGCAGCGGGAGCAGAAACAGCTGGACTACGAGGCATTGACCGAGTACCTCAACAAGGCCACCGCCGACCGTAACAACCTGCAGGCAGGCGGCGGAAGCAACTTCCTGCGCAACAAGGTGGAGGACTTCCGAGGCGTGGACCACGAGCAGTCACGAAAGGACCGCCTCCACAAGCTCGAGGTCAAGATCGACGACCTCCAGCGCGAGGTGTCCAGCGCAAAGGTCACGTCCGACGCATTCGAAGAGTTTGCAATCAACGAGGTCGCCATCTTCGATAGAATCAAACACCACGAAATGAAAGAAACACTAAACACCCTGGCAGACAACAACATCGCCTTCTACCAAACCCTCATCGACAACCTCGACCAAGCCTCTAAAGCCTTAGATGCATCCGAAAACTAAACAACAACGACTTCAAAACATACACCTGTAATATTTATACACAATTCTTCATCCCTACTAATAACCCTCATCCTCCTTCAAGCCAAAGTAAACGTACTGGGTAGGTTTGCAGGGGGCCAGCCCCCTGCACCCCCGTGGCTCTGCGAGGCTTCAACGAATTGACCGCTACCCATAACTTCGAGCGAAGCGAGCCCAGGGGGTCTGGGAACATGCCCCCAGAAAACAACAACTGGGTTAGGTTTGCAGGGGACCAGCCCCCTGCACCCCATGGCTCTGCGAGGCTTCAACGAATAGAAAGCACTGAACGTTACCCATAGTCTCGAGCGAAGCGAGCCCAGGGGGTCTGGGGCGTGCCCCCAGAATACAACAAGTGGGCTAGGGTTGCAGGAGGCAGCGCCCTGCACCCCCATGGCTCTGCGAGACTCCGACGAATAGAAATAACTGAACGTTACCCATAGCCTCGAGCGAAGCGAGCCCTGGGGGTCTGGGGGCGTGCCCCCAGAAACATCAACTGGGTTAGGTTTGAAGGCCTCAAAGAATAGGAGGATGAAACATACTACCATATAGTTTTGAGAGAAGAGGGATATGGAGGTCAGAGGGCGTTTCCCAGAAACCTGGCTCCGCCGATGTAACCATTTTGGTCAAAACGGTTGGGAAGAGCAGTGATTTTTCACTGTATCTACTTTTGCCAGCGTTGGCTATTGCCGTTATGCTTGTTCCGTTTCAGAAAGAAGGAGAAACGGGCTATACTATTAGTAACTATTGGACAAGTCCTGGGGTAACTACTTGGTAGTTTTCTGCTTGTTCTATTTTTAGCCGCCAAGGATCTGCGCGATTGATCGCGTAAGGGGTGGGAAAATAAGTATAAATAGGGCTGGATCCCCCCATTATGCTCTTTTTTTGTTCTTTAGCTTCTTCTATAGAAGCTCACTTTCAGCTTGTTAACTCTAAGTCAATATTGACGGAGATAATGCTCAGCAGAGGGAGGTGACTAAAGTCTGTTGTTAGATCAGGTAAACTCTGATTACTGTATAAATGAATAAACTAAACTTATAAGCAAACCCCTACATAGGCAAAGGAGCTTGAATAAGCTAAACTAGCCAGAAGGCCCCGTTCTAGTGTACTATGACACCATCTACGGCCAGAACTCGAATACTCCGGACCGAGACCTTCACACACGATAACTATGGGTACTTCTCCTAGCCTTCCCAAGTACGCTTAACTGTAATTTCTAGCGATACGCTTTCCTTTTACCGGAAACTCTCGATTAACGCATTAGTGTGGTTTCTGGGGGCACGCCCCAGACCCCCAGGGCTCGCTTCGCTCGAGGCTATGATTTCATTCAATTCTTTCTATTCATTAAAGCCCCGCAGAACCAGGGGGATGCAGGGGACTGCCCCCCTGCAAACTTAACCCAGATGTGTGTTTTCTGGGGGCACGCCCCCAGACCCCCTGGGCTCGCTTCGCTCGAGGCTATGGGTAGCATTCAATTCTTTCTATTCGTTGAAGCCTCGCAGAGCCACGAGGGTGCAGGGGGCTGCCCCCCTGCAAACCTAACCCAGTTGATGTTTTCTGGGGGCACACCCCCAGATCCCCAGGGCTCGCTTCGCTCGAAGTTACGGATAGTAATCTACTCTTTCTCTTCGTTGTAGCCTCGCAGGTCACGGAATCCTTAACCCAAAAGTGGTTTCCTGGGGTCCGGGTGAACGAGAGGATTGGATGAGTCTGGGATGCATTCTATTGGAAAATTCGTTAGATGTCTATGGGGGTTAATAAATATATATGTGGGGCTAGGCCTTGATTTGAGGCTGTTCTATGGACATTTTTCGTTTCTTTGGGCTCTTTTCGTTTTCGTTTTCCCCGTGGCCGTGGATCAGCTTGAGGGATCGATGGTACACATGCACTTGGTCTTCGCCGTAGAGCTCGATGAACTCTGCTTCTGACTTGATATATTTGGAGTAGTCCAGGGGGAGGAACTCGTGCTTGAGTTCGCGGCTCTTCTTTGTTTTGGCCTTAGGTGCCTTTTCGTTCTCCTGGATGTAGAATCGGCGAAGAAGCATGATGGCCTCTTCTCTATAAAACCCGGGATATGCTCTGTAGGGTCTTTCCACCGCATCGTCGGTGTTGATGCTATACACCGAGCCGCACCCGCCAAATCTATCGTTCGCACAGCCGAAGTAGACTGCTCGTATCTTGAGCTGTCGCAGGGCCGAGGCGCACATGACACAGGGCTCAACAGTCACATACAGGTCTGTCTCCTCAAATACGGTCGGCGGATGCTCCTTCAGGATGCTTTCAATACCCAGAAACTCCGCATGTCGATGCCCGCATAACGATCTGTTCGTATCGTTCATGCCCTTCGCTATAACCTCGCCCTTGTGCACATACACGCATCCAACCGGCACCTCGTCCGACTCAAACGCATACTCCGCCATCGACAGCGCCTCCTTCATAAAATGATGGTGAACCGTACTCATCCTCTAGTCGTCCACTCTTGTCTACATACAGTACTCGATTTTTTTTTTTTTTTTTTTTCACCTTCATTTAAAAAAGTCGTTGTCATGCGGCTGAACGTTTCCGCGTAATTTTCAGTCTGGGATATTCGCCCACAAGCCACATTGACGCCACACTCAGCCACAGATAAATTACATGAACAACGCTTATTGTAGAGCAGGTCCTCTTCTTTTTCCAGAAAAAAGAAGCAAAAAGCGTTGTTCCGCTTCGCGGAAGATAGACGGTGCTCAGACTTCGGCGAAGTCGATGCTGGGGGTTGGGGGTGTGCCCCAACAAAAGGATTAACTAATACTCGTCTAGCTTTTAACTGTATCGTAGAGAATATCTTCTTCTTTTTCCAGAAAAAGAAGGAAAAAGAGTTGTTCCGCTTCGCGGAAGATAGATGGTGTCCAGGCTTCGGCGAAGCCGAACCTGGGGGTTTGGGGGCTTGCCCCCAAGGAAAGAATCAACCAATAAGAGCAATCTGGACGCAGAATATCTTTCTTTTGCTAGGAAAACATTGTTCCGTGGTAAGTGTTTACCATTATCTCGACGAAGCCGAGCCAGGGGGTCTGTGGGCGTGCCCCAGAAATTCATCTATATCTGGCTAAGGGTTTGATGGGGGCTAGGAAGAGTAGAACACCATGACCCACCTTCGGGCAAAGGCGAGACCTGGGGACCTACGGACGTACCCAAGAAAACACAGTTCTGGACTCCAACACTTAGTCTGGAAAAGAAGATAGAACCAACAAATAGTATGGGGATTGTGGTCCTGCTACAGGTGATGAATAGAAGTATATTAGTTTGTAGGTTGATGATATGACTATCGAGAAAATTCAAGCGTTGTGCTGAAGGCTCTCGCAACAGGAACAGAAGAAGTATGAAAGAAGATGAGGAATTGAGGAAGGCCCGGTAGGAGCATTTGGAGTTTTATTGTTTCAAACCTATAGATACCCCTAGGGATACCTGGACACCCGGTTTGCGGTGTCCAAAGCGAGCTCCTTGAAGAAGCTAAGGAATGGAAAGAAGTCAGGGAACCCGCCCCTCTTTATACTTTTTTCTTACCCCCTAAAGCCGCATCTTCGATTATGTAAGCGATTCTATATCCCCCAAGCAACCCCCTTGAAAAGAGAAAAGTATCATCGACCTATTAGCACCCAGGTAAGAAGGGAATATCAATGCTTGATACAGGAACAAGTCTCCATCCCCTATAACTTTGTATCTCAGAACGGTTTGAGGGTTTCTCGCTGGGCCATGGGTAAATTTCTCGGGGGCAAGCCCCCAAACCCCCGTGGTTCCGCTTCGCGGAAGGGTTAACACACTTCCTAAGCTTCTTTTTTGGGAAATAAAGGTTGCTTTGGTCTCAAGATCTACCAAATCCCTAACCAGATCCGTGTTTCGGCTTCGCGGAAGCTTCGGTGGCACAATTTGCTCACAGTACTATTACACTCATTGCATAGAATACTATTTAGTTGTAATAGAGTCAAGAGTAGTTAAGTTTCTTGGTGACAAGGTCATAGAACTACAAACTAAATGCATCAGAACTTCCCCCAATTCAGAGCCATTGTTTTGCTTCTTTATTCTGACCAAGAAACTTATTTTAGTTAATCTTGTCGACTGTAGAACCACTTCCTGGAAAACCACCATAGCCCCGCTTTTGGATAGGGAGACAGTATACCATCGGATTGTGGGTCTCGCAGAGCCACTGTTTTTGGTTCTTTTTTTAAAAAAGAACAATATAATATAAACGACGTACCTACACCTACCAAGGCCAGGTGGGAAGCAGAACACACGAAAAAGAAGAATACCAGCTACCCGTCAGAAGTAACTATATCTGTTCTACGAACTCCTGAGCTTAGTAGTATTATTCTTTTTCCAGAAAAAGAAGCAAAAAGCGTTGTTCTGCTTCGCAGAAGGTTGGTAGACTTTACCCCCAGAAAAACTACATCTGGGTTAGGATTACAGAGGCCGGCCCCCTGCACCCCCGTGGTTCTGCGAGGATTGTTTACCCATAGCATCGAGCGAAGCGAGCCCTGGGGGTCTGGGGACGTGCCCCCAGAAAAACGACATCCGGGTTAGCTTTTGGTTCTTTTCAGGAAAAGAACTAAAACTTCCTTCAGTGGTATCCTTCGTTTCTACCGAAACTTCTTCTTCAAAGCTTCCTTGGACTATAAGTCTCCTAATGGCAGTCATACGACCAAAAGTAAGACCTATGTCTTTATCTATGCCAAGGTTGGGCTCCATGAAGCAGTCTGATCGCCGGCTTTGACAGACTTTACTGGTGGTGTTCTGAAAGGGAATATAAGCCTTTGATTTGTAGAAGGCTCGTCTATTACCACAATAGCTTTGGTAAAGCTGACCAGGGGTTGGTGGCGTGTCTCCAAGAAGACAATTCATAGAACCTAATAGCCTATAATAACTTGCAATATTCCAAAAATCTATACATCGGGTTTGCTGCGGAGGTTATTCTCTTGTACCGAAACTCGGCAAAGCCGAACCTGTCGGCCTGGGGCGTGCCCCCAAAAAGAACAATTCATAGTACCGTTGATGGTAAGACTATACCTTAGCGGGCGTGGGTCTGAATAAGGGAAAGCGTAGTCTGGATACCCGGGTAAAATAAGGTCTGGGGGAGGGGCGCGCGGCTGTGGGGCGAGCTGCATAAGTGGAGAAACGTTGGGATGCATAATGCTGTGCTGGCAGAAGTGAATGGAAACGCGCGTCGTGGCCGTTCTTATATAAGACCCATCGGCACTTACTTTCCAACCCAACACACACATACATTAACACCACGACAAAAATGGCCAGATTGTTCCGGTCTCTTTCTCCCTGGGTGGTATTCTTTTACACCTGTCTCCTCGTTAGCCTCCCATTCTTCATGGGCTCTGCTAACGCGGATTCCGACGTCGAAAACTATGGAACTGGTAAGTATTATCTCAATCCCGCACTGGTTTCCTGAATTCAATGGCATCAGATCGTCTGCTTTACTGGATTCATGGCTCGAAATCGACCTAGCAGGACAACTTGCATTCTGATTACTGCGCTATCCGAGCATTCGCTTTGCGAATCGTCTGATCAAGGGACAAGCGTTGATCTGGTCAAATAATGCTTGCACACATTACTGCAGTTGTTTGCCACCAGGTTGATCAGCTGATTTGTCTTGATCTCGCAGAGGCGTTTTCCAGGAACTATGCTCCCGGATCACTCTGTGTTCACTCGCGAGGCGTGTTGGTCGGATGGAAGAGCCAAGCATCTTCCAGAAAGTTGTCGCGACGTGTTGATCTGGTGGAAGAGGTCAATGACCTTTAGCTTCGCTTTTTATGGAAAGAAAGAGATCAGATTGCTTAACGGTGCAATTGGGGGCTCAAGTTACACGTTTTCTTCTACCCATGGACCTCGTGGATGACACCAACCTCGGCCAAGCCGACTAAGGGATCTGAAGACGTGGCCCTATAGCCAATTATCTCAACTAGCCTTATCAAGGTGCTAGGTTTGAGTTTTGGTAAGAAGGTTCCAGGGGGTTCCATGAAAAGTTGATGACGTGTGGCTTTTTCGTTAAAGTGAAACATTGATGCGCGTCGTGCCGGAGATCGGTCCGACACGCGATGCGCGTATGACAGACACGGCTGTGTGTGCCACGCAACCACTTTAACCGAACATGAGCTCAACGGTCTGAGGAAAGAAGCAAAAAAAGTTTCAGTTGGTCCAGACGTATTCTTCCTTTCCAGAAAACGAAACAAAAAGCGCTGTTCTGATTCGCAGAGGATCACACGGTCGAAATTTCGGCGAAGCCGACCCCGGGGGTTTGGGGGCGTGCCCCCAAAAAGCCGGTTAATTGTCAAGGAAGGTGCTATTTTTAAGAAAAGTTGATTCTAACGGAGTGCTTTTATAGTTATTGGTATTGATTTGGGTACTACTTATTCCTGTGTTGGTGTTATGAAGGGAGGACGGGTTGAGATTCTGGCAAATGACCAGGGTAACCGTATTACTCCTTCGTTTGTTGCGTTCAATGATGACGAGAGATTGGTTGGTGATGCTGCAAAGAACCAGGCAGCTTCCAACACCAAGAACACTGTGTTTGACATCAAGCGATTGATTGGTCTGAAGTATAAGGACGCTTCTGTGCAGAATGACATGAAGCATCTGCCATACAAGGTCATCAACAAGGACGGCAAGCCACAGGTCAAGGTTTCGTATTCTGGAGAGGAGAAGAACTTCACTCCAGAGGAAATCTCGTCCATGATTTTGGGCAAGATGAAGGAGATTGCTGAGGACTATCTCGGCAAGAAGGTTACCCATGCCGTTGTCACTGTTCCTGCGTACTTTAATGACGCTCAGAGACAGGCCACCAAGGATGCCGGTACTATTGCTGGACTTAACGTACTCCGTATTGTCAATGAGCCCACTGCGGCTGCCATTGCCTATGGTTTGGACAGAACCGACGGTGAGCGACAGATCATTGTCTATGATCTGGGTGGTGGTACCTTCGATGTTTCTCTGTTGTCTATCGAGGGCGGTGTGTTCGAGGTTTTGGCAACTGCTGGTGACACCCATCTTGGTGGTCAGGACTTTGACTACCGAGTGGTGAACCACTTTACCAAGCTTTTCAACAAGAAGCACGACGTGGACGTGACCAAGAACCCAAAGAGTTTGGGTAAGCTCAAGCGTGAGGTTGAGAAGGCCAAGCGTACCTTGTCTTCGCAAATGTCCACCCGAATTGAGATCGAGTCCTTCTTCGATGGCATTGACTTCTCCGAGACTCTTACCCGAGCCAAGTTCGAGGAACTCAACAACGATCTGTTCAAGCGAACCTTGAAGCCTGTTGAGCAGGTGTTGAAGGACGCTGACGTCAAGAAGTCTGAGGTTGACGACATTGTGCTTGTTGGTGGTTCTACTCGTATTCCAAAGGTTCAGTCTTTGTTGGAGGATTACTTTGGTGGCAAGAAGGCTTCCAAGGGTATCAACCCAGATGAGGCTGTTGCCTACGGTGCTGCCGTCCAGGCTGGTGTTCTTTCTGGTGAGGACGGTGTTGATGACATTGTTCTTTTGGACGTCAACCCACTGACTCTTGGTATTGAGACCTCTGGAGGTGTCATGACCAAGCTCATCAACAGAAACACTGCCATCCCTACCCGAAAGTCGCAGATCTTCTCGACTGCCGTGGATAACCAGCCAACTGTGTTGATCCAGGTGTTTGAGGGTGAGCGAACTCTGTCCAAGGACAACAACCTGTTGGGCAAGTTCGAGTTGACGGGTATTCCACCAGCCCCACGAGGTGTTCCACAAATCGAGGTCACTTTTGAGCTGGACGCTAATGGTATTCTGAAGGTTGCTGCCACCGACAAGGGCACTGGCAAGAGCAACTCGATTGTCATCACTAACGACAAGGGCCGACTCTCCAAGGAGGAGATCGAACGCATGGTCGAAGAGGCCGAGAAGTACGCCGAGCAGGACAACCAGCTCCGTGACAAGATCGAGGCCCGAAACTCGCTCGAAAACTACGCCCACTCTCTCAAGAACCAGGTCTCCGACACCTCTTCGTCTGGCCTTGGTTCCAAGATCTCCGAGGATGATAAGGACACACTTTTGGACGCTGTGAAGGAGACCATTGAATGGCTTGACGAGAACAGCGCATCCGCCACCAAGGAAGAGCTTGAGGAGCAGAAGGAGAAACTCAGCTCAATTGCTTACCCAATCACTAGCAAGCTTTATGGTTCCGAAGGCGGTGCCGCCTCTCCTGAAGAGGATGATGATTACATTGATCACGACGAGCTGTAAAACTATTAGAACCCCATCACACATTCCATCCTCACCCCATAACTGAGTATATATTCTATTTTTAAAAATTCCGACTTTTATTAATAACCACAAGTTTTTACTGGGGGAACGCCCCCAGAACCCCGTAGTTCCGCGTCGCGGAAGGGTTTGGGGTAAAAGGATAGGTGCCACATCTAGGCAAAGATTCACCAGTCAGAGGCTCTTTATAGGTCTCAGCCCGAAGTTGTGGCAACAGGCTAGTGTTCGCCTACAACCGGAACCCAACTGAGCTAGATTGGGTCAGGGTACAGTCACAGACCTTAATTAGTATACAAACCGTTATGCACGTGAGTATGCATTAGTTTCACTATTGTCTATAGGTTGTGTGGCAGCTTTCTTACCCCGATCTTCCGGGAAGCTGAACCAGGGGTTTGGGGGCGTTCCTCCATAAAAACTAAACCACTAGTGTGAGAGTATTCATAAAGGAAGTAAAAGGGCCCAGCTGTTAGGAGAGTATTTAGAAGGTTGTTGAACTTCGTAGATCACGTCGACCTCTCAGACCCCTTGCAGTACTGAGAGCTCCTCGATGAAGTCGTTGGTCATGTATTTTTAACTGTTTCTCGGTATTACGGTAGCTTCCTGCAAAAAATTAAAAAGTGGGCAAAGATTCGCAATGCGGAACCTTCTTCAGGGTACTGTACTGTGGTGAACTGGTCTGGGATGGGTTGGACACGTTTGTTTGCGAACCGATCTCCACTGTAGTGATGGGACTGTCCGAGAGGTTGGTTTTCGTGGAGGGGAAAGGTATTAAAAGGCAGGACTTCCCTACTTATTCTTGCTTCCCTTCGCTCCTTCTATAAGTTTGAGCTAACGCTTCTGACTCTACTGCGATCGAAGGTGCCGGTTGTAATAATTTGTTGTAGCCCCGCATAGATAACGCTTTTGGTTCTTTTCTGGAAAAGAACAAGACGAACCAACTAACAGTTGACAGCTCCCTCCTTTCCAGTGCGAAAAAGAAGGAAAAGGACATGTTGCTTGAAGAATAGTGATGCAAGGAGTCTGTTAAATATGTACAGAAAGGAAAGGGGAATTAATCATCACCGAGCTTGTAGGCTACCAGTGTGTCGATCTTGTGAGATTGGGTTGAAAAGCTTCGTAGTTGAACTTGTTCGGCATTCTTGACATCCTTTGGATCGGAATCACCCCATTCCTTTGGAACGTCCGCATCTCCGTCGGCGTATACTAAAACGTTGAAGGTGCATCTGCCCTGGAGTTCCGGCAGGAAGGTTACAGAGGCTGTGATTTGGCGAATGATCGACTGAATCTCCTTTTGAATATCCTCTTGTGACTTCTGTGCTGCACCCTCTTGAGAATCGCCATCACCACCACCTGCCATGACACTGACATCGAATTGCCATCGCTCAACAACCTCACCAGAATCTTTCGATGTGATCACCACAACCAACTTTGAAATTTTGCCCCCAACAAGCCATTCTAAATATCAACCGTTAGTAAACATCTCTCGGAACCTATAACCCAATATCCTTTCCCCGAAAAGAAGCGACATAGTTGAAGCAATCCTCCTTCTTTTCTACAAAAGAAGCAAAAGCACTGGTATCTGTTGTTGCCACTCTTCTTCTTTCTAGAAAAGAAGCAAAAGCATTGGGTCTTGTTGCTGCCACCTTCTTCCATTCTCGAAAAGAAGCGAAAGCATTTGTTTTTGCTGCAGCCAGCGCTCTTTTCTAGAAACGAAACCAAAGCATTGGTTTTTGTTTTTGCCAGCCTTCTTTTCTAGAAAGAAGCAATAAAACACTTATTTGTGGATTCTGAATGTACCTCACTTCAAGACAATGGTGAGAGCACTAGTTTGGTCGATTGCAAACACCGTTCTCCTTTCGAGAAAACACACAGCCAGGTTTGCAATGGCGCTCTCCAACTAATTAATCAATCGAACAGAACTGGCTTGGCCCGTACTAGCGCTCCAATAACCAGTGTATTTGTATCCTGAAGTCCAGCTCTTCGCATTTGACATAATCATTGGTGCCTCGCACAGCCACTGTTTTTGGTTCTTTTTTTAAAAAGAACACTGGGCCCAAAAATCTCCATAGCCTGGCAGAGCTATTGGTTTGGGTTATTTCTAAAACACTATTGGTTGCAATAGCTTAAGTTGACATGCATGTATGCATGAGCTTTTAAGGGATAAACATGGGAATTGGAGGGAGTGTGAAGGTATACTTACTGTGGAGCTGTGACATGATTTTCTTGATGTATGCCTTGACGTTTGAGTCTACCGTAACCAGCATATTGAGGTCCCATTTTCGGACGACCTGGAAGTCTTCGGAGGGGTAGATACCGCGTTGATAGAGAATTGAGTTGATGGAATACTCAAAAAACTCTGCAACGAGCTTCGCAGAGCCCTTTAATGGCACATTCGATCGTGTTGGTGCAGCGCTGGACTCCTGGGGTGGTGCCACAGACATGCTAGATTGGGGATTAAGGGTCTCGGTACGTGTTGAGGGTGAGTGTTTATATTGGGAGGAGATCCACCACCAGCATCACGACTAACAACATCACCACATTGGATCATGGTAAGTACCACCCTAGTCTATATTCTAGTTCAGGAACTTGATCTCGTCGCTCCTTTCTTTTGAACGAAGGTTACTGAGACTGTTGGTCGTTTTGGAACGGGAAATCAAAAGCATTGACCATCCCGAGCTCATATATTGCATATATGCATCACATTATATGACGAGTGTGTAATATATGGCAATTGTCGGTGGGTGCTAGAAGGCCAGCAACAGTGGGATCGTGAGCCAATTTCTTCGAAGCGGAGCTGGAGCTTGTTCAATCCAAGCGATATGCACGTTCCCACCAACTGTCCAGGGGCCAGGGCTGATCCCAGAACATAGATGAACCTTTCGTACAGTAGTTCCTCCGCGAAGCGGGCCACGGGGTCTGGGGCTGGCCCCAGGAAAAAGGAAGAAGCGATCGATAAGTTCACGAGAGAGTATGTTAGATGCTAATAGAAGTAGCATAGTGTGAAGAAAGTCAAGAAGACTGAGGAGCAAGAGGCCCGACGGAAGCGGGTTGAGGCTGGCCAGATTAAGAAATATAATGCGCTTGTGGATGATTTTAGGAAACGAAGACAGGAAGGTGTCAACGATAATGAGAGTTTTGATATTACCACCAAGATACTGGAGATGAATCCCGAGGGATATACTGTTTGGAACTATCGTAGAGAGGTTCTAGCTGTGTTGCTTCAAAAGTTTGATGATGAAGAGAAGCAAAAGTGGTTGGAGGGTGAGCTGCGGTTCCTTGAAGGCTGTTTGAAAAAGTTCCCCAAGGTGTATTGGATCTGGAACCATCGTCGATGGTGTTTGAAGAACTCACCAAGGCCAGATTGGAAGCGGGAGTTGGAATTGGTGAGTAAGATGTTGGAATACGACCCGCGTAACTTCCATGGCTGGCATTATCGAAGAGAGGTCATTGCAAACATTGAGAAGCAGACAGGTCGAAGCATGGTTAAGGAGGAAGTTCAGTATACCACTAAAAAGATCAACTCCAACTTTTCAAACTTTTCAGCATGGCATAACAGGGTCAACCTGATCCCTCAGCTAATAAAGGAAGACAAATTGGACGGGCAAAAGGTCTTGAAAGAGGAGCTTGATTATACAAGAAACGCACTATATACGGACCCAGATGACCAGTCATCCTGGCTGTACCATCGATGGCTCATTATGAACAACGCAATCGCTCCAGACCTCACCGTCGAGGAACGCCTGGAAATATTGAATGCAGAAATTAAGTCAATCCAGGAACTGGAGGAGCTCGAACCAGACAACAAATGGTGTCTTCTCTCACTCGTCGAGTATGAGGAATACAAAAGCAAGCTCCAGGGCCAAAAGTCAAACCGTCCGGAAACCCTAAAACGACTGGAAAAGCTCAAAAAAGCTGACCCAATGCGTCTTAACCGATATAAATATCTTGAGCAACAACTCGTTAACTAATTACCAAATGCATGTCAACCTTACATCGTTTCCTGGGGATAGCCCCAGACCCCTACATGGCTCTGATTCCGACAGATCAAACGTTTCTTCTAGTGCCTGCCCCAGACCCCCGGAGCTCGCTTCGCTCGAAGCAATGGGTAATATAGATTTTTCTCTCTAATAGTTGTAGCCTCGCAGAGCCATGGGGGTACAGGGGGCTGGCTCCCTGCAAAAAACTAATCCAGTAGCTGTTTTCCTTCACAGAGGTGTTGACAAGTCAAACACTCTTCTGGGATCAGCCCAGACTCCATGTGCTCTCGTTCGCAGAGGTGTAGGAGTGATGGATAATATAATCTGATAGCCACTAAACGACTGCTTTTCCTTGAATTAAGAGAGTATTGCTCTCTCCTCTCCCGCAGATGCGGTGAAACACTTATTATTGAACGAGGTGGCATACTAGAGCCCCTCAGGGTTAATGTTCTAGTTTGGGCAATTCACAAACTCGTGGAGATTGTTGTCAAATAGTATTCTTCTTGATCCAGAAAAAAAGAGGAAAAAGCATTTGTTTTCTATTTGTAGAAGGCAATAGTTCTTCAAAACGCGGTGAAACCAAAGCTGAAAATGTGGGGGCATAAGAGATACCGTTCGAATAATGGTCTTCGCGTATGAAACATTTGCTTCAATGGAACTAGTGATTAGATCTATAACATAGATTCCGCCAAGTCCTATCAAGACAGTGACCGACCTCCGATGCGCAAATGAAGACCAGGAGTTAACTAATAACTTCAAATAAGGGATGAGTGCTTTCCTATTCGGACATCCGTGTGCATCTTTCCTCCGCATCGGTTTTCCAAATCCGCGAAGCGGACCGCAGGGTCTGGGGCGTGCCCCAGAAAAACGAACCTCCCTGAATTAGATGAGAGGTTCACCAGAGACGTGTCCTCTTTCCCAGTCAAGAATATAGCGAACGGTGCCTTTATCGGAGAGTTTGGGGTCGCGAATGAAGAGGCCTTCGACGGAGCCGTGTGGTTCAGGTTTGTTCTGGTTTCTGAATTGCTTGTTGATGTCGATTCGAAAGTTTATAAATGTATTGGCATCGATGGATTGGTTGATCTTCCCGAGACGACTGGCTGGGAGAGAATGAGAATAAAATTCTAGGAGATCGAGTACAGCGCCTTTTAGCTGTACCTTTTTGCAAAAGAAGCGTGCAAAGTTCATTTTTGGTAGCACGTCGAATTCGTTGACCTTTGTTGCTAAGAAAATGCACGCAAGGGCAACAACGTGGCAGGGGAAACGTAGAACAGCATCTGTGGCATACGCGTCAATAGCAATGTTCCATGCAACTAATGCATCCCCTCGGGAGATTCCCATCTCTTTGGAAAACTTGATAATGTATGGCTGAGGGTGTCTGATTCGAAAATCGAATCCAATCGTCTCGAGAATCTGTCTTTCGAGGGAGAGTACCTGTTGTCGAATCTCCTCCAACTGTGTAGAAGAAATGGTCACCTCCTTGATATAATATGACGTCTGAAGAAGCTCACGTGCTTTTTTGGGTGTGTCTTCAATTTTAGAGGCAATCATAAGACAGGCGATAGTCGTTTCGTTAGGGGGAAAGTTTTGCAGCAGGTTGAACAAATATGTCTTTTGGAAAAGCAACATGGCGGTTCCTATAGTCCTCATTGGAAAGTTGTAGACCTGTGCAATGTTCCATATCTGATCAAAGGCATGTAACAGCATCGAATTGAACTTTGGACCACTTAACCCCGTTAAAGTCCGTAGATGTTCGAGCTGATTTTGAGTCAAAAACGGCCTAGAGAGTTTTGTCAATAGAGGCATGGACCCTGAAGACGACGACAAAACCTGATCATCAGTAGAACCAGGTGTCGAACGGTCCCTGAACGAGTTGGGGGAGTTAGTGGACATGATACAAGAAGTTGGCGTTGTGCTGGTGGTGAAAAATATAATTTGGGACTTATCGCCAGTGATAAATCTCAGACAACGTCCAAATATAGGATCAACCTCTATATGTGTATGCGATTTTTCTAAAGGCAGTTTTAAGCTCAGCTAATAGCTTTGCTACTTTTCAGAAAAGCAGCGGTATTCTGGGGAAGATCTAGCTTCCCAGGATCCGCTTCGCCGAATATGGGTTGGCTGTCTCCTTCCGCTCCGCGGAACAACGCTTTTTGCTTCTTTTTCTAGAAAAAGAAGAGAATGGCCTAACGGCCAGTGACAGAGTCTTTTTTGTATATTGTAGATGGCGGTTATATGGGGTGTATGATATGGCCAAGGTGTCTGGGGTATGAAATCACGTGACATAAGTGAGGTAATGCAATGCTTATTATTCTAATTTGAAGCGTATCCCGTGAAGTGGCAAACTCTCCGTCGTCCATCATTCTGATGTCCCCTTGAGACTCATAGGAGAACAACAGTATATCGGGTGGAGTTGACGTGAGAACAACTCTCATAGCCTGGACAAACGAATATCCTAGGCCGGTGTGGCATAGGCGTATTGCCTCAAGTTAATTCGGCCACTATTGCTTAGGCCATTCACTACGAAAACACGGAACCAATTGAATCATTGCCAGTTACTATTCTTAGAGTTTTATTACTTAGACTACGAAATCCGCGAAGCGGATCCAAGGGGGTTTGGGGGCTTTCCCCCAAAAAAATAGACAGTAATCTATGGTAGATGTCTATTGAATGGCTATAAATAATGCTTTTCTGCTGTGTGCTTTGATGCGCGGCCTATCTTGTACCATGGGAGGAGGAAGAGGTTTCCTATGTGTTCGAGGCTTGTTCCTGCGACCTCCGGGAGAAGAAAGTAGCAGAAAAGTAATCCGATGAAGGTGACGCACGCAAAGAAGACCATTGTTCCCCATGGGTGCAGAGCGAGAAACATTGCGGGGAGAGCTTTGGAACAAGCAAACTGACAGACGAAATGGAATACGAGAATTATTCCACTTGCCGCTGATCTGAGGGAAGTTGGGAATATTTCTGCGTTAAAGAGGTATTGGACAGAGTTCCATCCCATGGCCCAGCCAAATCCATTGATGTATATCATGGCCGCTGCTGCGACTCCGGCCCGCTCAATTGGGACAGTTAGTTCCAGTTTCTCTCTGAAGTGGATGTACACAGCGAGGTATACCAGCGACAAAAGTTGTAATGTGACTCCAATATAAAGTGCCTTTTTGCGGCCAAGATAATCGACAACGAAGAGGGCACATGTCAACGCAGACAGCAGCTTGACAACCCCAAACATTGAAGTTGCAAGAAGTCTTTGGGAATGTGCGATTCCAACAATTTGGAAAATTTCCGGTGCATAGATGGTTACGGCCGTCGCTCCTGAAAATTGAGCAAGCAGTTGAATCAGAAGGCCTAGTACTAGCCTGTACCTATTGTCACAATTAAGTAGGATTTCTTTCAAAACAATGTACTTTGAATGAATTGCCTGTTCCTCGCTGATTTGTGCATATATCTGACCAAGTTCTTGCGCCAAGTCCGCTTCATGCTGATCCACATTGCGCAGCTTCATTAGCACATTGACTCCATCCTTGTCTCTTCCCTGCTTCAATAGCCATCTAGGGCTTTCAAGAGTGAAAAAGGAACCAATCATGATAAGCCCGCCATAAATAATCTGGATCGACGTCGGAATGACCCATTGGTTTCTGTCCGTGTTGCTTAGATGCAGACTCGTCCCCCAGTTCGAGAAATAGCCCAACATGATCCCGAGATATACACTTCCAGCAAATATGTTTGTACATCTCCCACGAATATGCTTTGGGGCTATCTCTACAAGATAAGTGGGACAAACCACAGTCGTCATTCCCACACCTAGTCCAGCTACCAGTCTTCCTGCGTATAATTGGCCTACACCTCCAAACGTTGTGATCTGTATAATAACTCCAGCTAACCACAACACAATGCAAAGTTGCAAAGATCTTATGCGACCAATCAAATCATTAACCAACAGCCCCAAAATTGTTCCACCAATGCTCCCAACCAAAACCATCGAGGCAACGTTGGACTTTATGTCAGCCACCTCCTTAGGCGGCCTCGTGTGAAATCCAAGCTGCTGCTGAAAAGAATTCTGCGACAGGTTCCCGCTCACCGTTCCTTCATCCAACCCTCTCCCTGCTCCAAGCATACCAAACACCGTCACCCCCAAAACCAACGACCACGATACCGAATCACCTTTTTTATCAATACTCTTCATTCTATATCTAAACCGTTTTGATATTTTCTCAATTCTGGAAATACGTCAGCCTTAAGAACCCACAGCTAAGGTTAAATTAACGATGATCAAAGCAAACATTTAAGTTTCAACCTAAACTTTTTACTGATCTATCTACAAAAGTTCATCTCTACTTCTACAGGTTATTGCTTGGGGCAAGGCCTCTCAAACCACCTGGGTACGGTCCGCTTCGCGGAGTTTCGGGAAAATAGTTTTGTTCTTTTTAAAAAAAGAACCAAAAACATTAGCCCTGCGGGGCTTCAACTAGTTGACCCAGAAATCGGCAAAACCTGCCCAGGGGGTCTTGGGGTCTGGTGTTGTCATGTTCTTTTTTAAAAAAGAACCAAAAACGTTAGCTCTGTGGAGGTTAACTAGATGACATCAGGCTTGGAGAAGCCGACCCTGGGTCTAGGTAAGTGTTTCGCGAGAATCCAACTATGCTGTATGTAAAAACTTGAAGAATTGGTAGCCATGGTTATGCCCACAAATCATCTGAGACTTGGAACAGGGTATAGGTATCGCAGTTCTACCTCTCCAGGGTATTGCTTCCAAACTAGTACTTCCTTGGTCCGCTTCGCGAAGCTTCGGGTAAATGTTTTATGGACTTCCAGTTAATGCAGCGAATGCTATTTAATTTGTCCGAAATCGAACAATTAGTAGCCATGTATATGTTTACACATCCTCTGTGACTAGTACTTGGATAGGGTTTACCTAATTAACGAGAAGCCATGTAATGGCTTTTCATATGAGGGCTTGCTCTCCTATTGACGCACCACCGAGCTTTCGATAAACATTAATGACCGTTGGAGGTCAAACATTAGAACCGTTAAATTATTTCTCTGGCCATAGCTACAGCAGCAAGGCATTATGTTAACAGTCAACGTATCACAAACCGGCCTAGACACTCCCAAAATGTCTACCCAGAGGACCCGAAGGGTTTAAAGCCTTGCGCACAATATCAAACATCAAACGGCCATATAACTTTGTTAAGTTTTCAAATTGAAGTTTAAGCGAACAGTTACTCGTCAACAAACTATTCGACGAAGCCTCGCAGAGCCAAGGGGGTGCAGGGGGCTGGCCCCCTGCCAAGCTAACCCAGAACTAGTATTTTCTGGGGGCACGCAGCCCCCCAGGGCACGCTTCGCTCGAGGATATGGGTAGTGGTTTTTCATAAACCGATACCCAAAACCCGCGAAGCGGACCCAAGGGTTTGGAATCAATCTTTGAAGAAAAATGCACGTTTAGTTAACTACAGTTTAGGAACGATAACGGTTCTGGACTTGATTTTGTTGTGTTCAAGTTTGTGGAGGATATCATGGACGTCTTCAAGGTGACAAGTTTCGACCTGGGGGTTCACAACGCCTTTAGCGACGAGATCAAGGCATTCCATGAGTTCAGCTGACGTTCCCCAGAAGGTGCTGATGATTTCGATCTCACGTTGCGAGGCTGGGTGTTGATTGATTTCAAGCACCGTTGAAGCTAGGCCAACAGGGACAATTTTACCACGTGGTCGAACATGTTTTTGAGCCAAATAGAACGTATCTCTATGACCGACGACATCGAGCACCACGTCCACATTTAATGGAGATTCTGGCAAGTTTACATATGTCACGTCGGCTCCGAGTGATCTGGCCTTCTTGCATTGTTCCTCGCGCAGATCACAGGCAATTACCTTGGCTCCAAGATACTTGGCCACCTGCACAGCATTCATTCCCAGTCCTCCAAGACCAAAAACAAGCACCGTGTCGCCTGTGGTGATTCCAGCTCGTCGAGCCGCATGATATGGGGTGAGGACTGCATCGGTTGTTGCCGCAGCAACGGGGGCCGATACTCCGTCAGGGACGGGAATCAAGTTTCTAGGATCAGCCACGATATATTCCTGGTACCCACCATCAATTCCCAACCCGTAGTAATTCTTGTGGGTCTGGCATTGATTGTCATAACCCTTTCTGCAATTAGAGCAGGAGCCACAGCCATTCGGTCCATAGAAGGCGAACAGCTTGCCTTTGGGGTAGCGAGACTCGTCAACACCAGCGCCTGTCAGAACTACTGATGCAGCAATCTCATGGCCCATGACATACTTTCCGGGCAGTGGGTTGTCGCCACATATAATGTGCAGATCAGAATGGCACATGCCACCCCCCTCTACTTTGAGCAGAACTTGATTGGGCTTGGGCTGAGGGACTGGAATCTCACGCATTTCCAGCTTACCCTTATCGCTATCGTAAACATAGCCCTTTTGCTTGGTCGGAATAGTCATTTCTGGGAAATTAAAGTCAATTGAGAAAGAAGAGTTATGACTCGTGGAGAAACCGCCCACTTTTATACTCAGCAGATCAACCGACCCGCTCCGGAGCAGCACCTCCGAGTTCTAAACCTTATCCCCACCTTTCCTACCTGCAATATATACACGACATTCCTGTCATTTCTCATGCTATGGGCCTCGTCTCACTTCACGTTTATCTAGTGAAATCTGCTCTGCCAATTGTTCGTCGTTTTCTTATCCTCGGAGCGCATCGCTCCTGCAAGTCGGGGTAATCTTCTTGCGGGGCTCATCGGCCTTCGGAGGTCGGAACATTTTTTAATCCCATGCATGCATACATGCATCGCGTATCTTTCGAGAAACCAATCTCTAAGTGCTACACGGAATCGAATTACGGTTAAGGAGAACTGTCGCCAGATCCTATGAGACAATTTGCCTAGTGCCGATCCTCTGTTCTGCTAAAGAAAGGTTGTTCTAACTCAGAAGAGGTTTTCTGGGGGCACGCCCCCAGACCCCCTGGGCTCGCTTCGCTCGAAGCTATGGGTAGCGTTCTATCCTTTCTATTCGTTGAAGCCTCGCAGAGCCACGGGGGTGCAGCCCCCTGCAAACCTAACCCAAGTCTTGTTTTCTGGGGGCACGCCCCCAGACCCCCAGGGCTCGCTTCGCTCGAGGTCATGGGTTGTGGTACATTATTTCTATTAGTTGAAGCCTCGCAGAGCCACGGGGGTGCAGGGGGCCAAAACCTAACCCGGTAGTGGTTTCCTGGGGGTTGCCCCAGTAAGAGGAAAATACCCACAGACTTATTAAACTAAATGTACGTTATGGAAGGTTGTATGGCCAGATTTGAGTTGCCAGGACCATGCTGCAACGACGAGGATGACTATAATGAATGTGAAAACAAGGCTTCCGCCGAAGACTAAGCTGTGGTAGAGCCAAGCTTTGTTTGCTGTTAGGCTGGCCTTTTGGCAGACGATTGCCCAAGGGAGCATATAAAGGAGGTTTGACATCAGAGATTGGTAAAGGTATAGTTTTGGGCGGGAGGCTAGGAGTATTGTTGCGAGTTGGGTGGACGCTGCATAGAAAATGTAGCACCAATCGATAGTTTTCCACATATGAGCTGTGATTTTAGCTACCGGCTCGGAGTCGCCGAGGTAGTAGGCAAACCGTTCGGCACCGTAGAAGGACAGGAAGAGACATATAGGAACTTCTACAGCGACGGCTAGGACGAGCGATTTAAGAGCGGGGGAGAATATTTGGTACTGTCGGCGGAGCGATAGTGTAGTTTGTCCAAATGTGCTTACTGATTGACCGAATTGTCCCCAGTTATGGCCGATGAACGCAAGGGAGGCTGCCTCTAATGACTGGACAGGGACCATGACCAGCCCCCATCTGATCGTATTGAAGATACCCCATGCAGTTGCATATTGAGATCCTAGAGCTATAATTCCACTTACAATCCAGAGGTAAATGGCATTCCTCACAGCTGATTCCACGAACATCAGAATTCCTGGTCTAGCGAGAAGAATTAGGGCTGGAAGGTTCGGCCATACGTTTTCAGTGTTTCCCTTTGGCGGTCTGCTGATGAACGAAAAGTAAACCAGACCGGCTACAGCTGACGCCAGGTTACATCCGAGGTATATACTTCCTTGAATGTTTACTGTGGGCGTGTGGTTCCCGACATGAAATTTGGAGATTATAAGAAGATCCAGGAGAATGTTGAGAGCAAACTTGACCGAACTGATCACCAAGGGGACGTCTGGTTTATCCAGAGCTCTGGTTGCTGCGGATATCGCCGTTTCTAGCGTTGAAGCTAGTGTTGCGAACGCACAGATCCTTATGTATCCTGGTCCAGAATCCATAATCTCGGAAGGAATAAACCCCTTGGCAAATGTACCGGGGGCTGAAATAAAGGCAATGCTCATGATTAGCCCCAGGGCTGATTGGAATACAATCAGTGTGTAACACAATTTCAATCTCTGCGAAAGTGTTTGTGATGTCTTGTTACCAATGACGACCCAAGCAGCTCGGGGAAGCCCCTCATTGATCACCTCTGTAACCACACCAATATAGGTCTTGACGTCGGTAGTAACAACCTGCGCACGGTCCATGTAAGCCACCCACAGCTTGGTAAGTGTTTCATACAATGCTGGTAACAAAAATGCACCAAAGTTACACAACAGAGCGCCCCAGTAACTGCAAATGTTAGTTCACTTGGTCAAGAATACACGAAAGGGTTACTGGAATCTATACTTCGCTTTATCGCTTGACACCTCCTAGAATCACGGAAGTGTCGGAGCCCTGCAATCCGAATTCAGGGTGGTTTTTTTTCTAATACACGCTCCAGAGCCCCTGAATTCGCTTAGCTCAAAGTTGAATATGCAGGCGTGGACCGTGTCTCGGCTTCACCGACGGGGGTTGCGTGTCAAGCTGGTAGTTGGTGGCCTTCATACCTCTGGGAACCTCGCTAGTCTTGTAAGTTCAGAAGGTACTGCAGAACATGAACAACTTGTTTTTTCTGAAATTGAAGACCCACCATACGGGAAGTATAGGAAGCTGGTCTAGTACCCCATCTCAGACAGACGCCTTTGTGGCTTACGTATCCATTCGCAAAGACTGTTTTGAACGTCTTGTCTTTTTACTATCTTGTTCAGCTGTTGTTGAAGTAGAATTATTGGCATTTACCCCCATTCTGGCCTCACTACTTCCACCCCCTTTAAACAAACTACGGTACCGCATAATATCAATCATTGCAGCGATCTTGGCTGGAGTAATGTGTCGCCATTTATACCGGCCCCCAACGCTACGTTACCCGATAGAAAAGGTTCAGCATGTCTTACCCATTTAAACCCTATCCACCTATGGGAGCGAGTAAATTCCGACCGTTTTCACTGCAGAGTTTGATTCTTCTGGGGGCCAGCCCCTAGACCCCCAGGCTTGGCTTCGCCGAGTGTCACATGAGGACAGTCTTCTGCAAAACAAAACATCGTGTTTTCCTATTTCCGTTGCAGCGCATGATGGAATAAATCAATTGGCATTTCAAACTCGCGTACGAGTTTCAATATTTAGGTTTGTCTTTGTTGCCGTTCTTAGACGGAGCTTATTGATACTTAACTTGTGATTTAGGGTTTTCTGTTCACGCGGCTGAGTTGGTTAGAAGGTTTATCTTTACGCACTCACATAATTATAACACTCTGACACCCTTACTTTTGGTTCTAAAGTCACAATGGGTGGTAGGATATGGTTAATACAATAACAGGTTTTCGTCGCGCGCATGTATCTGCCGGCCGTTCGCCAGGGACGACAACATCTTCATATGTAAGAAGTAAGTCAAACAATTGCGTAATAGTCGATAGCTGGAAATGAATCAACCTTGCGAGAGCTGTCGTAAAAAAGATAATGAACCAATGCTAGCCTGATTGAAATTGATACAACGGGTGCACGTGCACGAGCTAGTAACAAGTGCTAGGTTTTACCTAGCCTGACGCTTGTCTGGTTAATATTATACTTTTATTAGTATTCCGACAGTTTACACCGAAATTCGTGCTACGTTGAAGTTAATTATGAAAACTCTTGCACTCGAGTACCCCGAAAAGACCCGCAGGATGTTTGCCAATTGGCCCTCCTCTAGGCAAAAAATAAGAGATTTGACCACTTTGATGGAGTCAGGGGACTGCTAAAGCCTCACTTGTTTCAAACTTTAAGCTACTCTTTCTTATCAGTCTGTAAAGATTCAAAATATATTTCCACTCCTTCCAGTTGGGTATATCCTGATACGCCATGTGGCTTACCACGGGAGCCCTAACTAAGCTTATTTAAATTAATTTTAACAATTTATCCAGGACTATCATTAAGCCAGAAATAATCGAAAACACTCAAGCAATTTTCCAGAATTTTCTCTGCTAATTTATGTTGTGTACAGTATTCCACTTTGACTGTTTGTCATTCATCCGCCCCAAGCGAGCTCAGAGACTAGACAAGCTTTTTTTCTTTTTCTTTTTTTTAAACAGTTCCATTGATTTCTAAGGGCACGCCCCCAGACCCCCTTGGCTCGCTTCGCTCGAGGATATGGGTAGTGATTTGTCCTTTCTATTCGTTGAAGCCTCGCAGAGCCATGGGGGTGCAGGGGGCTGGCCCCCTGCAAAAGATCTAACCATGACAATGGATTTTTCTTTTAAAGCAGGCCAAGACTCGCACCTATGCACCATCTACAACTTGCCAGCTTTCTCAGGGCGTGTGTTGAACCAGATCCCGGATAAGACACCATATGAAGTATATGTGATATTCTAGTTTGAGGGGGTACCTGCGGACAAAGGGATCTACAAGTGCCCCATAATCGTGGTATTGCATAGTCTTTCGGATATTGTTAATTCCATACCGCCCAGTTGGATCCCTTATGAACCGATCGACAAGTGAAACAAAAACAAGCCGGGTTCGATTGCAGCCCTTGCCCAACGATATATATGATTTCATGAGTACAGCTCTCCTTGGTTCTGGTTGATCCCCACACGGCTGAATGTCTAAACCTTCGGCCCGTCGAGGCAATCCTCCACTACTTTGTCTCACAGTTGAGACACATTCATAGTCTTTTGTCAAGCAAACAGCTGAGCCTCTCTATTTTGGGGACAGCCCCCCAGACCCCTGGACCCGTTTCGCGGGATTTGGGCGCAGTATTAATCCATCCATCTCTTGCGGAGCAGGACAAAGGCTTCTGCTTCTTTTCTGGAAAAGAAGAACACTACGGAGGCGTGCGATTATTTGTTAGTTAAGCTCAGCTTAAATTTCGAACCGCTTAGCTTTGCAAAAAAACTATCGAGTGTGCCGTCCATGTGGCTGTGTTTGTGGCTTGAACTTTTCAGCCACTCTACTTTTAAGCAGACAAGTATATATGACTCCTCTGGTATCTGAAAATCTCCTATTTAGATAGCATACACAGTTCTAGATACTTTAATCAGTTATTTTTGTGCGTGCAACCCCGGTTCGTTGTAGCGGGAATTTGGTGCGCATAATCGTCTACGAAACAGAAATGCAGATTTTTTTCCATTAAGGAGACTAGAAATTAGCTAATTTTATACCTGTAACGTTTTAATATTAATTGCAACCATACTACTTCCAAGGTTCTTTCTTCGGGCTTCAGATTTTAAGTTTGTGTATGTGCTCCTTTCTAAGATACGGGGCCCATTTTCTGTTAATTTCCGGAAACGAGGTCAATGTGTGTTCTATATTAGTTTTACGGCAGTGAAAAACCAAAGTAGTAAAAAAGCGCGTCCATATTCAAAGGACATGGTTGCAGATACCAGAATAGTGCTCCCTGGAATATAGTTGGTCACTGTTCTTTGAAAAAAGAACCTACTTCCAAATTTAGCACTCAGATGCATCCAACTATTCTTCTACGAAGCAGAGCAACGCTTTTTGCTTCATTTGCTGGAAAAATAAGACCTCTGCTACCCCAAAGATCAAATCCTGGGTTAGGGTTCTCCTAAGGGTTAGGTGTTTTCGAGTACGTGGAGGCAGCATATTGGGATGGCTCGGAGATGAGATAAGTCAACAGAGGGGGATATATAATGGAGCAATTACCAGTAGTCGATTGGTTTATGGAGATACCGGTGGTGACACGCATGTGGACGGTTGGGATTGCTGCGAGTGCAGTGTTGGAGCAATGTGGTGTGGTGACGAAGATGGACCTGATGTTCAATTACAAGAAGGTAGTATTTGGAGGCGAGTATTGGCGGTTGCTCACGACATTTATATATTTCGGACCTCTAAGCTTGGACTTGGTGTTCTATGCGTTTTTCGTGACGCGTTATAGTCGGGAGTTGGAGGAGAACTATTATCGAAACCGAACACGTGACTATGTGTGGATACTAATTGTAACGGCGATGCCGTTATTGATGATTTCACCCTATTTCAATAATAATGGGATCCAGTTTCTGGGGCCCCATTTGAGCAACTGCTTGATTTACTTGTGGGCTCGACGAAACCCGACTGTCCAATTGTCCTTTTTGGGGCTCTTCACTTTTACTGCACCCTATCTCCCATGGGTCCTGGGCATCTTCTCGATCGTGGTCAATAAATCCGACTACAAGGTCCAGTTATTAAGCATCGGCATCGGACACTGTGTCTTCTTCTTCGAAGACGTCTACCCTCGCCTAACACACGGAAAACGCCTCCTGTCCCCTCCCTGGGATTGGTTCACTGCAACAAACCAACAACAAACCAACTAGTGCATCTTTATACAAACAACTAACAACCTAGACTCATTCATTCATCTAATCCCTGCACAGACTACTGGCATTTTCTCCAAAGCGAAGCCTGGTGCCAGTTGAGACCGCAATGTGCGTTCTCTGGTTAAATACTAGTAGCCCAGATATTCGTTTTCTAGAAAAAGAAGCAAAGAAGCGTTATTCTGCTTCGCAGAAGGTCATATCTTACCCATCTTTCGGCGAAGCCAACTCGGGAGGTCTGAGGGCATGTCCCCAGAAAACCACTACTCGGTTAGCTTTTGCAGGGGGCCAGCCCCCTGCACCCCCGTGGCTCTGCGAGGCTTCAACGAATAGAAAGAACGAACCGCAACCCATAACCTTGACCGAAGCGATCCCAGGAGGTCTGGGAGCATGCCCCCAGAAAACCACTAGTGGGTTAGGATTGCAGGGGGCCAGCCCCCTGCACCCCCGTGGCTCTGCGAGGCTTCATCGAGTAGAATAATACGCGCTATATTTACATTCAAGCATATAATATGGCCTCATGCGAAGTTGACTCGGATATTTGAAGTCTTCGTATCAGAACTAGAAGTTTTATATCGTGATGTCGACCGTAAAGTACAACTACATGTACAGCAGAAATGATATTCAGATCCATGTTTCCGACAACGGACCAATGCCGTTGTGGATATAATTTAAATTAAGCTAAAATAAAATATTTTCTATTTACATGCTTTGATTTACTATATTGGGTTGCAAATGTTAATTAAGATTAGTGCAGTCAAAAAGTGGTATGGTAGGCTCAAATGCAAAATATAGTTCAGATCGAATTTTGTGGCAGGTGTGCAGCCTTTTTGCAGAAAAAACCTAGTCCTTCGCAACTGAGTGTACGTTACATATACATGCATGGAGGACTAGAATATACCTTCTCAATTAATCGTTCGTGCTCTTTTAATTTAGTTTTGGAGCATGCTAGCTATAGCTAACTCAATTGTTCAACACTTTTATGATATATAGCTTTTTTCCGTTAATTGATCGAGAGAAAATAAGGGAATTTAGGTGACCTGCATACAGCCACATAGGAACGGAACTCAGATCAGATCCATTTACCTGTTCTGATACCCCAGCCATCAAATTCATTAAACTATTGCACGAACCAGGACTCAATTACAGCATAAGTGCAGGTTCAGGTCACCGGCAGAGCGTTTTTGAATGGAAAGTTTTCCGAAATAGCTCTCTGGAATGAACAAGGTGCGGTCGCGCTCGGCCTATCTACTTTCTGGTAATGTTGTCTACTTCGCGGATCACCAATTTGCAGAGCGACCTTACCATCAAGTTTCTCCTATTGCAGCAAAGAAGCAAAAATCCAGCCTTGGTGAGATAATGTTTTGGTTTTTTTTCTTTAAAATGAACCTGGCGGCCAATGCAGTTGTAGCAGTTGTAAAACCACCATGGAGAAAGAGGCCTGAGACGACATTCAACGACGGTGTCACAAGAGAACTCTCAAACCTTGCAGAGCTTTATCCAACATCTAAAACCAGGACCTCGAGAAAAAGCCTACGATAGGGCCCTTTGATATTCCGACTGTATAACCGGTTGACCCAAATGAAAATTTCAAATGGCAACATTTAGAAGGAGGCGGATACACCATGAGAGAGGGTGAATTGCAGAAATTACCGTTGTGCCCGTGTAACATAGCAACCATCTGTTTCCAAAGTACTAATGGTTCGCCAAGCTACCAAAAGAAAATTTGAAAAATCCTCATGCGGTACCTTTAAACTGCAGAAGGATGACAATTCAAGTCATTCTTGGAACTCATCATAAAAGGATACGCGATTCAGAACGACCTGAATATATATGCAATACCCAGCCCTATAATTAGCCATTGGCCAGAACCGTGAATTATTGGACAATTTAGGTACACGTTAGTTTATCGGAAAGATGCATGCTACACTACAACTATGGAATTCTATGGAAATGATCAAAAGACAATAATAACCGCAGAAAAGTTTGGCTACCTTCCTCCGCAGATTAAGACTCTGGCCTACAGCACTGAACATGAACACAAAGTCGGCGAGATAGTGAATAGTGCCACAGTCGACCCAAACCCGTACTTTTTATATCGTCTAGAAAAACCAGAGCGTCATTCAACACAGTGTTCCCTGAGTAGCAAGGCTTTCTTCCTGTTTCCATATATAACTACCTCAGCCAGCTAAGGTCGATCAACTGACCTGTAAACCTGAAAATAAGCTCAAGAAGAAATCAAAAGCAGTTTTATCCTACTTAATTCATGAACCAAACAAGCAGCTTAAAAGAGCAACATAGTAATTTCCCAGGAAACAAAAAGCATTTGTCTTGCATATCAGTCGTTTCCTTGACACCCACAGAATCGGCGAAGCTGACCCAGTTCCAGGCTATGCCCGATTACTTGTTTTCTTTCTATTCGATGAAGCCTCGCAGAGCCACGGGGGTGCAGGGGGCTGGCCCCCTGCAAAACCTAACCTATTAGTAGTTTTCTGGGGCACGCCCCCAGACCCCCTGGGCTCGCTTCGCTCGAAGCTAGGGGTAAAGGTCTATTCGTTGAAGCCTCGCAGAGCCACGGGGGTGCAGGGGGCTGGCCCCCTGCAAACCTAACCCAGTTGTTGTTTTCTGGGGGCACGCCCCCAGACCCCCAGGGCTCGCTTCGCTCGAGGCTATGGGCTTGGGCTTGTATTCGATGAAGCCTCGCAGAGCCACGGGGGTGCAGGGGGCTGGCCCCCTGCAAACCTCACCCAGAGGATTCTTCAACAGACCAGGGTGGGCCAGATGGTTTTAAACGGAGAGGGGTTATATATTAATGGCGTTACTTAGGAAGCCGAGGGGGTCGTTATTAAAGGGGCTATTGTTAGTGTCGTCGATGTGGTCAGCGGCCGCTGCGAGGGCGGCCTCGATGTCGTCCTCCGGCTCAGGGGTCAGGTACGACTCGAGCGTCAGCAGATGCTCCGACAGGGCGTACTCGTCGTCGTCCGACACCCCCAGCCCCAGCGTGGGGCTGCGGTCCGCGGAGGCCGGCTCCCCGCTGCCACTGCTGCTCGTCGTCGCGTCGTCCCACAGCGGCATCGGATACGGCGGCGAATAGCTGCTACTGCTGTTCAACAGTATCTCGCTCGGCTCCACAGTCAGCTCACCGCCTTCTCGCCTCCTCCGCTTGCCGCTGTTATGCATCAACGACGCCGGCGCTATCGTGCTCGGCAGCCCCCTCTTCCCATTAGTACTACTACTACTGCTGCTGCTGCTGCTCCTCTTCCCCTTGCTGCTCTTCACTACTCCTCCCTTCTTTACTCCCTCTAAACAATACCCCCGTTAGCTTATCACCCAAAAAAAATCAAAAATCACACGCCTTCTCTTTTCTGGGGCCTAGCCCCCCAGACCCCCCTGGGTCGGCTTCACCGAGACTTGGGTAACCAGAAACCCTAGCCTTATTGTGAGATTCTGGAGACAGATAAACCCGAAACCTTCGGCATTGCTCTGGGATAGATTTGCAGGGGGCCAGCCCCCTGCACCCCCGTGGCTCTGCGAGGCTTCAACGAATAGAAAGTATGAACCTCTACCCATAACCTCGAGCGAAGCGAGCCCTGGGGGTCTGGGGGCGTACCCCCAGAAAACCACAACTGGGTTAGGCTTGCAGGGGGCCGGCCCCCTGCACCCCCGTGGCTCTGCGAGGCTTCATAGAATAGCTCCATAGCCTCGAGCGAAGCGAGCCCAGGGGGTCTGGGGGCATGCCCCCAGAAAACCACAACTGGGTTAGGCTTGAAGGGGCTCCTGTGGCTTTGCGATGTTTCAACGAATAGACCTTTACCCATAGCCTCGAGCGAAGCGAGCCCTGGGGGTCTGGGGGCGTGCCCCCAGAAAACCACAACTGGGCTAGGTTTACCCTGGTTCGGCTTTGCCGAGGATAAGGGTAATAAGCAATCCCAGTAGAAGCAAGCTTATGCCATTCCCCAAATCACATCCCAAGATTGGAGGTTAAAAGGTACCAAATTTGACCAAAAATGCATCATTGAAGAATACAAGGATAATACTACTCATCCCAGTATTCTTTTCAAAACAATATTATCCACATGTACAATACAATTGTCTCCATATACAACTGCATTGTACGAATATATTGAATTGTGCATTCTTTGGTAACAAAAATGTACCAACCCCCAAAAATCGGCAATGCCCCCAGAAATTAACCCAATAAAAACCCATCCCCCCGAAATCATGCCCCCCCCAGAAAACCACTGCTGGGTTAGATTTGCAGGGGGCCAGCCCCCTGCACCCCCGTGGCTCTGCGAGGCTTCAACGAATAGAAAGTATGAACTTCTACCCATAACCTCGAGCGAAGCGAGCCCTGGGGGTCTGGGGGCGTGCCCCAGAAAACATCAACTGGGTTAGGTTTGCAGGAGGCTTCATCGAATACAAGCCCATAACCTCGAGTGAAGCGAGCCCAGGGGGTCTGGGGGCGTGCCCCCAGGAAAATAACAGGGTTAGGGTTTTGCAGGGGGCCTGCCCCCTGCACCCCCGTGGCTCTGCAAGGCTTCAACGAATAGACCCTTACCCATAGCTCTCGGCGAAGCCGACCCATGGGGTCTGGGGGCGTGCCCCCAGAAAACCTCTACTGGATTAGGGTTTTGCAGGGGGCCAGCCCCCTGCACCCCCCTGGCTCTGCGAGGCTTCAACCAATAGACCTCTTGACCCATAAATTTGAGCCAAACGAGCCCTGGAGGAACACCCATCCCCCAAAATCGGCGAAGCCGACCCAGGGGGTCTGGGGGCTAGCCCCCAGAAAACCCAAAAACATGTTCCAGTGACATACCCATACCCAAAATCGGCGAAGCCGACCCAGGGGGTCTGGGGGCTAGCCCCCAGAAAAGCCTAGCTAGGGTTAGGGGAACGACGGAAGAGGAAGGGATTTGCGGTTAATTTTTCAGGGAGAGCCGCAGAGCGGGCCGCGGGGGGTTAAAGAAGGCGCGTGTGAGTTAGTTTTTAAGAGGGCAGCACGTACCTTTTTTCCTTGAGGTTGTAGTGGAGGCGGGGGGCGGGGGGGTCTGTTTTGAGTCGAGGTGCTTTGCGTCGGGCTTGGGCAGGAGCGGGCGGAGGGAAGGTCGGATGGGGACGTATTTTGGTGCTGCCGCGGGGGCCTTGGAGTTGGTTGTTGTTGCTGATGTCGTCGCCGAGGCCATTGTACAATTGTGTGGAGGATAGTTAATGGAGGGCCGCGGGGGGCATGCGTTGTTAGCGATAAATAGGGGCGGTTAGTAGAGGGGGGCGCGGGGGGGTGTTTGATTGTCTTTGGACGTGTGTGGACGTGGGCGGGCGTGTAATATATAAAGGAGCGTTGTCGGGGGGTGAAAAATCGGGCGAAATCGGGGCGTGCAAATTCCCGCAGGTCCGTTTTGTTGCCGAGAACAGCGCAGCACATAACGACGAGCTCACCCCACCGGGATCGGCTGCCCCACCCGACCCGGCGACGCACCGCAACCGTCCGGGGCCCCCCGGCCCGTGACCCCGTGTTCTGCCAGGACCATTACGTGGACAATCCGTCAGGCCATGAGCAGCAGTGTGCGAAGCCACGATCGCTCCTGCTCCTGCTGCGGGCCCGGCCCCCCCGGGGAACTAGCACACGCGCGTGGGCCGGTGTCTCGGCTCCTTCGCGCGCCGGGTGCGCGCACACGACTTTGTTCTACTTACGGTTCACGCGGATCGAGACACACTCGGAACAACGGCGCTACAACAAACAACAAAAAACAAACAAGGAACTAAAAGTGACACGTAGACACACACGGCTGGAACCCCCCTTGCGGATCTCCAAAGCGACGCCACTATTTAGACAACTCTCTCTTCCGGCCCTTGCTCGGTTTATATATATATATTAGACGCTCCCTTGGCTTTGCCGCGCGCGACGCCGCACCGCGCTTGCATGCATGCACGCAACCAAACGCATGACGTAGGCAGCAATCTGAGACACCCCTTCAGCCGCATTAATTTCACCAAGGGGTACACGCCCCCCCCAGACCCCCAGATGCACTCCGGTCACTTAACCCCTCTAGTCGTGGTGTATTTCTGGGGGCACGCCCCCAGACCCCCTGGGTCGGCTTCGCCGAGAGCTATGGGTAAGGGTCTATTCGTTGAAGCCTCGCAGAGCCACGGGGGTGCAGGGGGCTGGCCCCCTGCAAACCTAACCCAGTAGTGGTTTTCTGGGGGCACGCCCCCAGACCCCCTGAGTCGGCTTCGCCGAGAGGTGGGTCACTAGAAGCAATTCTAGTGCTTTCTGCTTCTTTTTCTAGAAAAAGAAGAATACCACAAAACTAGAACGCTTGGTAACACAGCCGCTACTAACTTTTTGCTATATAATTGGGTAAGCTAGAAATCGAACATGTAAAACGTTTTTGTTTTTTTTTTTTTTTTTTCCTTATAGGACTTATTTCTTTACTCTAGGTTTGTTAACGTACGCGTGGTATTTGAAGTGATGCTATTTATAGAGTGGGGGATGTACGTACATGATACGGCTGAAGGGTGGACCAAACAAATATAAATAGGGCAGCGGTCTCCCAATCTTGTTCTCTTTTATTTCTTTCTTTTAGTAGGGCTAAATATAATTAGCCAAATGTAGTGTTCTCTGGGGGCATGCCCCCAGGGCTCGCTTAGCTCGAGGTTATAGGTAGTGGTCTAAACTTCTATTCGTCGTAGCCTCGCAGGGCCACGGGGATGCAGGGGGCTGGTCCCCTGCAAAGCTAACGCAGTAGTGTTTTCCTGGGGGCACGCCCCCAGACCCCCTGGGCTCGCTTCGCTCGAGGTTATAGGTAGTGGTCTAAACTTCTATTCGTCGTAGCCTCGCAGAGCCACGGGGGTGCAGGGGGCTGGCCCCCTGCAAGGTTAATCCAGTAGTATTTTCCTGGGGGCACGCCCCAGACCCCCGGGCTCGCTTCGCTCGAGGTTATAGGTAGTGGTCTAAACTTCTATTCGTCGTAGCCTCGCAGAGCCACGGGGGTGCAGGGGCTGGCCCCTGCAAAGTTAACCCAGTAGTGTTTTCCTGGTAGAAAGTCCCTAGAGTTCTAGTACTGTTTGTTTCTTTTATCTAGAAAAAGAGGAGTTTAATCGCTCGTTTACCAATTGGGTCGCTTTTGAATTAATGTGGGTGTATTTCTTGTACAAAGGAATAGTAGACTATGACAAGAGTAGCTTGGCTTTTTTGACTGCTTCTGACGTGGCATTTCTGGGGAATGATGGTTATTTTTCTATCGAACTAGGTTTTGAAGCGTTGAATATTGGTCCCTTCCAGGACAGGAAGTGATTGAAGTTGAGAGTTGGTTCTCGTGCGGCTCATGTGCATGCAAATATTCTGGCGGCTAATTTATAGAGGGAGAGATCCGTAGAGTTCATAGCATGCATATCGCGAGTAGTGGTTTAAATTTCTTTTATCTTATTCTGGTCCTTTTGATTTTACTTGGGGTGGTCGTCTTCTTGGGCAAGTCTCTATACTGCTTGGTGTGTGAGTGGAGGTCCATAAAACACGCCTTAACTATTTTTTAGCCGGAAAGGAACCATATTTTATCATTCCAGCTGTGGTGTGTTCTTGTTTTCTAGAAAAGCAGTAGAAATGTTTATATGACAAATGTTCCATGACCCAACTCTCGGCGAAGCCGACCCAGGGGGTCTGGGGGCGTGCCCCCAGAAATATACCACGACTCTCTGATTATCTGATATTCTGGTCAGAGAAGAATTCACCAGTGGGCCGAAAGTTTAATTAATTCTGTGGTCGAATGTGTACTAAGTAGTTGAGTGTGAGTGAGACACTGTGTGAGAAAGATGTGGGTGCGGCTGACACATGCATGTTGAGAGTACGCGGGTAAAGTGAAACATGAAAAGCAGGTTTTTTGGATAGAGTGGTTCGTTGAAGACATGCGGATGTGTTAATATATGGGGTTGTCCGTTTAATACAGATGGTAAGACAATTGGAGGATGATTACTGTCTTATATTGAGTCGTACAGCGAGTGCTGGGGGCAAATGAGACAGGTCTCAAACATGTTTCTGGGAAAGTCAATTGCAGCACACCATGTCTAATTAACCGGTCTAAGACCAGACACCCACTTAATACAGACCTCTTCAATCCTTTAAAACCACCCACATAGTTGTGAACCACGTTCTGTTTGGTTTAGCTGTACTCTCTTGCTTCTGTTCAGTGGAAACATGCGGCTTCCGTAGAACACATCAACACTAAGCTCTCACTAAGGCTTTGGACTGAGTCGAAAACACTCGAGGGGCTATGTAAAGGCAAAATTTGCTACTAGAGCTCTTTTTTTTTCAGAAAAAGAAGCAAAAAGCGTTTGTTCTGCTCCGCAGAAGGACTAGAAGCCCTTGGCCCTTCCGCGAAATCAAACACTTGGCCTGCTCCGACCAATCGATTGAATTAAATTAGCGTCATTTTGATCATTTGTACTCTTCTTTTTCCAGAAAAAGAAGCAAAAAGCGTTAGTTCTGCTTCGCAGAAGGTCTTTGGGCCCAGATCCTTCCGCGAAGCGAAACCACGGGGGTTTGGGGGCATGCCCCCAAAGGAACTGCTCTAATTTAAGGTAAATTGGACTACATGTGTTCTTCTTCCAGAAAAAGAAGCAAAACGCGTTAGTTCTGCTTCGCAGAAGGTCTTTGTGCGCAGATCAAGACAAATTCAGCTACTGGTGTCGTAAGATTCTTATTTTCAAGGGGTGGAAAGTGTGTTTCTATGTCCTGTAAAAACGTTTGCCCCGAGACTCGGCGAAGCCGATGGGGGTTTGGGGGTGTGCCCCCAAAAACAATCGATATAGTGGTAAAACTGGTATGTGTGGGGTCTGTTGTTATTAATTGGTCTTAGTGATCGGACGTGATGTCTGATTTGGGTTTGAGATGTGGTTTATTTTTTTTTGTCCGGGATCTGAGACAGAGGGCTGTTAAAGGGGTAGGGATCGACGATCTTGCATAGTTACCCCTGGGAAAATTTGTCGGGGACATATCGGTAGATTTTTGTTCAAAGACTAATCTAAAGGATGGTCATCCGGCTTCTTCCGCCCTCTCGGCCTTGTTTACCATGTCCGCCTCAATCAGTTTGCTGCAATTCCGGTATCCCAGCGCCCTCCGAGTCGTCCTCCCGCCGCTTCCGCCACATGCCGCTTTCGGAACATTCCTCCCGATTTAAAACCTGGGCTTGCGGCTGCATAGCAAGGCAATAACTATCTGGTTGTCTAAATACTTATCCTATTCCACCGATGGGTTTTTTGGGGGTCATCCCCTGACCCCCGGGGTAGGCTTGCCGAGTTCCGTGTCAAACCCTATCTAGCGTGGAACTATTGTGTCAATTGCGCTTTGATTTGTCATCTTTAGATTAATGCTTTCTGCTTCCTTTTCTAGAAAAAGAAGAGTACCTTTCGATTGGTTGATTTCTTGGGGGCACCCCCCCCCCCCCCAACCCCCCTGGGTCGGCTTCGCCGCGCTTCGGTTCAAACCCGATATACCAATTACGCTTTGATTCGGATCATTAAGCTAACGCTTTTTACTTCTTTTTCTAGAAGAGGAAGAGTACCTTTGGTTGATTTCTTGGAGGCACGCCCACAAACCCTCTGGGTCGGCTTAGCCGAGCTTCGGGTCAAACCCTATATATCGTGAAACTAACTTATTATACCAATTGCGCTTTGGCTTGAATCATTAGGTCAATTCATTTTGCTTCTTTTTCTAGACAAAGGAGAGTACCTTTCGATTGGCTTATTTCTTGGGGGCACGCCCCCAAACCCCCAGGGTCGGCTTCGCCGAGTTCCGGGTCAAACCAGATCTAGCGTGGAGATGTGGTACCAATTACTCTTTGGTTGGAGACGTTAAACTAATACTTTTGAAAAAGATGGATACTATTCGATTGATTGGTTTTTTAGGGGCACGCTTCAAACCCTTGAGGTCGGCTTCGCCGAATTCCGGGACAAACCTGATCCAGCGCAGGATTATTGTATAAATTGCGTTTTGATTTGGATCATTAAACTAATGCTTTTTGATTCTTTTCTAGGAAAAGAATAATATCATTCTATTTTATTAATATTTGTTTTTCGGGACCGTGATCCCAGGCCTTGAAAACACACTTATAGAGCGCAGTGAACTCAGGAGTCATAATGCTCGATTTGTCGTCCCATATTTCAAGCAATGGAGGTACTTGGCCTTTAAGGACGATGCCAGTAACACATTTATCGGTGGTTCTGGGACGCGGAACGAGGCATCATCAAAACCCTTCCAGTTCAACTACCAGCCCCTGAAAAAAACACCCTCCGTCGCGGATGTATAGCCAACAACTCTTTCAATACCTTTCAAACGAATCTTTCTCGGTTGATCGATTCATGCAAGATTCTAAACGCAACCTTGATATATATATACTGATCAGTCAGATATCGGCAACAACCAACCACTTGGCGATCGATAATGATTATTCTCACCGGGGGAGTCTAGCCATTAGTTACTGGACTCGTCTATCCGTCCTCCAGGTCTGGTTATCTTTATGATATTGCAACATATCCTTGATACGCTCCTCTATCAAATTGTGGTCGGGTTCAGAGATTTATAATCTTGTCCGGAATAGCGATTCCACCAGCTAGACTTAAATTTCCTGTATGAGTAGGCCAGGAAAAGATAACCTTCATGCAAATCCCTGACCAAATTTTTGACCATCGATCATTCGTTCTAATTGTATTTCTTCTGGCGCCTTCACTATGCTTAGAGGTATTATTAGAATTTAAAACCAGATCTAAATCACCTTTACGACGTCTCTTTCTTCCAGCGCAATACTCCAACGCAGCATTAAATTCCAACACTGTCTGTTCATTCTCTTTTAAGAGTTCTGCTTCAGCAACCGTCTCTTGGTCCATAGGCTCTTCGCCCTAAACGTCCTCCTGCTGTTCTACGACAGTTTCTGGATACCATTCCTCCCGGTAACCATCGTAACATTGATAACTATCCTGTTGACATGATTACTGCCTTGAACTTAAGTAACAGTTTGCTCCAATGCAGCCCAGTCTCCGAGATCTGCCGCAGGTTCAGTCTGGATATCGGTATTCTCACCCAGATGCTCAGACGGAATGCTAGAAACTCTGCACCAGCCTGGGCGTCGCCCCACCGCTTTGTACAGCTGCCTGGATTTGATTATCGGCGCCATGCGGAACAAGCCTATTCTCGATTTCTGCTGAGCATTTAAAAACACTCCTAGTCGTTTTGATACTCTTCTTTTTCCAGAAAAAGAAGCAAAAAGCGTTGTTCCGCTTCGCGAAAATTTAGGCCAGCCCAATTCCTCGGCGAAGCCGACCCAGGGGGTCTGGGGGCTAGCCCCCAGGAACATTCTTAGTCGCTTGGCACTCTTCTTTTTCCAGAAAAAGAAGCAAAAAGCGCTGGTTCCGCTTCGTGAAGGATATCGGTACACCCGAGCCTCGGCGAAGCCGACCCAGGGGGTCTGGGGGCGTGCCCCGGAATACAGCCGCACGTCTAATTAAGAGACACGTGAAGTTAGTTATTACCATAGGCTATTTAATTTTTCTGTTCCTGGAGGGTTTCTTTGACTGCGTTGAGGACGTGTTGGTGGATGGACTTTTCGGAGGCGATGACGCCCTTGTTTTCTGAGAGGGTGCGGCCGAGGCCGAAGTTCAATGGCTTGCCGTTGATGTCGCTGACCTGACCGCCGGCCTCTGTGACGAGGATGTTTCCTGCGGCGTGGTCCCAGATCTTCTCCTGGTAGAGGTCGTTGACGGGCAGACGGAGGTAGATGTCTGCCTGACCCATGGCGATTGAGCAGTACTTAGCCTGGCTATCCATTCGGACCGAGGGGGCCGTGATTCCGAGTTTCTCGGCGATTCGCGCATTGGCCGAGTGCGATGAATGGCCCGACTCGACCGACTCGCAGAATACGGCTTGTTCTGGGCTCGAGATACTGCGGAACGAGATGTCGCGTTCCTCAACGCCAATTGACCCCGTCAAGGGTTGGCAGGTAGCTCGCTGGCCCTTGACAGCCGTGAACAGCGACCCGCCGTTCAGGTTCGGGCAGCCAATGACCCCGAGAACAACCTCCGAGTTCACCATCAACGCCAGACAGACCGCATATTGCTCCCTGCGCAGAAAGCCCTTGGTGCCGTCGATGGGGTCCAGGGCCCAGATGCGGCCCTGGCTGCCACCTTCAAAGCTGCCCTGATCAATCGCATCGAGCATCTCCGTCTCGTTGTGGATCTTGCCAATCTCGGAGGTAACCTGCTCCGTGGCCTGGTTCGTACGCTCAATCTCGCTAAAGACCTGGTTGCGCAGACCCTCGTCGGCCCGAACCTTGTCCGCGTTCTCCTCGCCCACGACCCTGTCGTGGGGAAACGCCCGTAGAATCGCGTTGATGATCAGGGCCTGGGCCCCAAAGTCCCCCACCGTCACCGGCGAGCTGTCGCTCTTCGTGATCGACTCGCTGCCGCCTCGCGACACGCTCTGCGTCAGCTGACACGCCCGCTTCACCGCGAGCTGCGCACACCGCTTCTCTAGCGCAAACATCCCGTCTGACATCTATATATATATTCAGTCATCGACTCCCTTCCCATCCCCGTTTTATACTTCCCAACGCACCCCTTCGCACGTGATGTGAATCACGTGATTACCCCAGATTTCAGGGGTAAAAGTAACTTGCGTGAACCCTTGTTTCAACTTTAATTGGTGGATTTCTGGGGGCACGCCCCCAGACCCCCTGGGTCGGCTTCGCCGAGTTTTGGGCCTGGATTGCGTCAAATCAATCAATCTAGTAGTAGGCAGTTGGAAGCAATCCAGGCTACGTCACAGCAGGCTGATTCTTCTGAATCCGGGTCTGACTGAGTCGCTAAAGCGGAGATGATGAGTGGAAGCAAAGAGACAAAACAAGTGCAAAAGCACATGAAATGGAAAGAACAATTAGGAATAATTTTATGTATTGGAACAAGAGTCTGGCTTGGTCTTCGTGACTTATTCCGAGTTTTAACTCCGAGTGGGTGCGCCTGGCGACTCTATAATACTGATTCAATGAAAAAACAAAATGAATGGATCTTCCGCGAAGCGGAACAACGCTTTTTGCTTCTTTTTCTGGAAAAAAGAAGAGCACTAAGTGGCTAGGAGTATTCCTGGGGCATGCCTCCAGAACCCTGGGTCGGCTTCGCCGATTTCTTGTCCCCTGGATTCTCTGCGAAGCCGGAAAATGCTTTCTGCTTCTTTATCTGAGAGAAAAGATATCGGACAACTAAGAATACTTCTAGAAGCATGTACCCAGACTCTCTGGGTCGGCTTCGCGTAGGTTGAGGTACCCCTATCTTCCGCGCGGAGGAAGATATAGGTTCCAAACTGTATCCAAGTCTATGTCTCCCGAATGTTTGTAGGTTTCTTTCACACACCTCTATGAACCATCTAAATCAGGGCGCTCCTAATTCATTTTTTATTGTCTGTTCCTTTTTAAAAAACGAACCAAAAACGAGGCTCACATCGTTGTTTCTACGAGTACAGACCCTTGTCATCAATGAGCGATTCGCCCACTGGCACCGGACAGAAACTTCACACCTAGAAGTAGCCGTTGCCATGAACGAACGAAAAAGTAGCCTTCTGGCACTCAAATCTCGGCAAAACAATCTCATTGGAACTGGGCACACGTTCTCAGGAAGCAGCTAGTTCTGGGTTAGGTTGCAGGGAACCAGCCGCTGTAGCCAGACTGCACATTCTATTCTATGAGGTCTCGCAGATCCACGGGGATGCAGGGGCTGACCCCCTGCAAACATAACCCAGTTGTGGTTTTCTGGGGGCATGTCCCAGACTCCCTGGGGTCGCTTCGCTCGAAGTTCTGGGCAAGGGCCTATTCGATGAAGCCTCGCAGAGCCACGGGGGTGCAGGGGGCTGGCCCCCTGCAATCCTAACCCAGAACTAGTCTTCCGGACCCTTCAAATTGGTTTTCCGGGTTTCACTATAGTTTTCAAAGTTTAGCAAAGTAGGTTGGCAGGATTATCCATTGTTAGAGGCCTATGTAGGAGTTACTACAAAGTCTATGGATGTGATTGTCGACGATGAGTTGTTAGCGAGGTGCAGTACGGTTGGAACGAGTTCATCCGGGTGGGCGAATTGGGAAAAGAGTGGCTTGGGTGTGTAATATGAAGGAAGGGTTTTCGGAGTTTGAATGTATCTGGGGGCGACGGAGTTTACCCGAATGTTCTTATCAGAGTATCGCATGGCTAGGCAAGCTTTTAAGCTCTGCAGTCCCATTTTGGCTGCCCCATATGCGGGGTGCAACAGCTCGACATTGGCATGAGCGATTCCATTAGAGATGAGTATGATTGACCCATGTTCGTCCAACATGTCGCCGAAAATGACGCTGGTATAGCGAGCTGCGTTCAGGTTCAGGTCGATCAAACTTTGCCAGGCTCCGCATTTGGACACATTTCCCTCCGTGAGCTCGGCTCCGGGCCATGGACAGGCCAGGACAAGGTTGATGGGACGGAAACTCTGTTTGGCGTATGTCGCCGCCACTTTCACCTCACTTTGCACCGCCACATTTGCCACCAACGCTATAATCTCCCTGTCCGGAAACTCCTTCTTTAGATTCTCGCTTGTCTTGGTCAACTCGCTTGCGTTCATATCTATCAACAGAAGGCCCCGCGCACCGTGTACTAGAAACCCCCGGGCACAGGCCAACCCCACCCCTCCAGACGCCCCAGTCACCACTGCCCTCTTCCCTGCAACAGAAAGCATCTCTGCAGTCAAGGTTTTTTTCCGATCAACGGATTATTTATAGCCCTGGACCCTTAGTCTCCACATTGTGGGTCCATTCATGCGGCTGGTCTGTTGCCGCGACATTCCCCAGACCCCCTTTCGGAATTTCGCTGGTGTAGGTTTTACTACTGCAGTAGTCTTCTTTTTCCAAGAAAAAAGAGCAAAAAAGTGTTGTTCTGCTCCGCACATGGTGGGTTGTACCGAATTTCGGCGAAGCACCTCACACCTCATTCCGCTTTAGGTGGTTAAGCAAATCGTTGAAGGTTTTCAAAGGCATTTACTAATATGGTCTTCTTTTTTTTTCAAGAAAAAGAAGCAAAAAGCGTTGTTCTGCTCCACAGAATACGGCACGAAACCGACTCCTTTGGGCAATAGGCACATAATTCCCAGGGAAAGGAACTAGGTAGACTAGTCGCATTATAGGTAAATATTCTCGATCGGACAATTACTCATACATTTAGTATGCCACTTAAGCATTAATTTAATTAAAATTGAACACCGGTATTGCAAGTAAGAGGTTTCCAGAGGTTTCTGGGTTGCTAGGTGAAGATTTGTGAAATTAAATTAAAACTTTATATATCCATGGGTGTAATATATAAGGTTCTCTCGCGATATCTCATTAAGATTCTTAGCCTCGATCTAATAATAATCCATGGCTGCGTAGTTGATTGTCCCAATGGGGACACTTGTGAAATAAAGTGTAATAGGCATTATGTGTCGTTCGCAAGCCTCTTTCAAAACACTATCCTAACCCAACACCAGCTTACCATTTACACCCTAAAAATACTATTTATCTGTGGCTTTCAAAGAAAAAAAAGTTGTCGTGGGTAATGGGAAATTAAAGTGGCGCACCACCAACCTCGAACGGTTGGCGTCTTACTTACTTGGCAGCTCTCCCACCATTTAAAATGACAGCACAGCCAACCAACAGGCATCTATTTATCGTTGTCTGTGGCACACTTTATGGATTTGATGCTCCCTACTCAGTTCGGGTGTATTTCCTAATGGGATTCATGTGGCGTTCGCCACCCAATTTACCTTCAGCCACCTTCAGCCACAGCTGACCAACATAACTGGGTACTTCGCTTTTGGCCTACAATTTTTCATCTTTTATGCACTCTTACGCTCCAAATCCGCAGAACTTGTCGGTTAGCTTCTCAACGGTTTGTTAACTAGTGACTGGGCCGCATTTTCTTCCGTTGTCGCCTAACCTCGCTGATGCTCACACCAACACCATTCGTCCATTTCACGAATGTCCGACACAGACGAGGTGCTGGAGACCGTCGTTTCCCCCGTTCTGACACTTCGGTTGGTCTGGAGCACCTCGTGGAGATCTGTTCAAAAAAGAGCTGTTCTTCTCTGTTCGTTGAAGCCTCGCAGAGCCACGGGTGTACAGGGAGCTGGCCTCCTGCAAACCTACCCCAGTGGTGGTTTTCTGGGGGCAGGCCCCTAGACCCCCTGGGCTCGCTTCGCTCGAGGTTATGGGTAGCCATTGATTCTTTCTGTTCGTTGAAGCCTCGCAGAGCCGCGGGGGTGCACGGGGCTGGCCCCCTGCAAATCCCAACGCAGGTGTGGTTTTCTGGGGGCACGCCCCCAGACCCCCAGGGCTCGCTTCGCTCGAGGCTATGGGCAGCGTTCTTTCTATCTATTCGATGAAGCCTCGCAGATCCACGGGGGTGCAGGGGGCTGGCCCCCTGCAATCCTAACATTTGGTGGTTTTCGGGAAAAGGTCATTCCAAAAGTTTCTGAGGCTATTGTACGTAGCCTCCCCTTTTGGTTCTTTTCGCGTAAAGAACAACGCTCTGACACCGATCAAGGTTAAATATACTTTCAGGTCTACTAATTCCGAGCCAGCAACACGCCCGGAAAATCTTTATGAAACAACATACGAACTCAACCCTCTGCGAGCAAGCGGACCCAGGGTGTCAGGGGCTCACCGGGCTCCTCGAACCCTCCGCGAAGCGGAGCTACGGGGTCTGGGGTTGGCCCCAGAAAAAGCCGACACACACGCTCCTACGAACCCTTGGTCGTTGATGTTTGGTTCGTTGTTCGATGTTTGCAGGGATGATGAAACGCGTGTTTGATTGGTGCATGCATGCACGGGCCAGGTAGGTTACGGGTCTTTGTTTGCATTAGGCTATTTTGGTGATAAGGTTTGGTTTTTTGAGGTACGGGCAGGGGGAGTCTAAGCTCAGAGCACTTGAAACACGGGGACGCGTGGTGAGATATTTTTTTATTTATTTTTGTCTGGCCTTGACTGGTCGTGGCTTTTTTTTTTTTTTTGTTGGTGCGGGGAGGGGGTAGGGATTTATATGTGAGTGGTTGGGTCTGGTGCAACATCACACGTAGAATATAGCACCACCACACACCCACGCACCACGCGCACGAGACAACACGACGACGTCTGGCATGATCAAGGTATGAAGAGCGATGAGTGGGACATGAGCTGCGGAAGCTAACGTGTTGGTAGGGTATTCGACGATCTCTAAAGGGGGAGAAACGCACGTCGTCGTCGTCGGGAGGGGCCACGTCCCCTACGGCGAGCCGACAGATGGCGACTACACCGCCAAAGAAGATAATCAAGGCGTTGTATGACTACAACTCGCAGGGGCCTGGCGAGCTAAGCTTCAAAATGGGCGATTTTCTGTATGTAGTAGGCCACGAGGACGACGAAGAGTGGTACGAGGCGTGCGACCCACCGTCCAATTTACGGGGGATGGTTCCTGTCGCGTATTTCACGGTAGTGGACAACGCGTCGACTAAATCGCACCACAAGCATTCGTCATCCACTGCTAGTCAGGGTCGATCGAGTCAGGGTCGGGCTCCGCTGTATGGAGTCGTTTTGTACGACTTTGTAGCGGAGCGACCTGATGAGCTGCAGGCCTCGGCCGGCGAGAGCATCATTGTGATTGCTCAGAGTAACGAGGAGTGGTTTGTGGCCAAGCCGATTGGCCGATTGGGGGGTCCTGGGCTGATTCCGGTGTCTTTCATCGAGATCCGGGATCTCGCGACGGGCCGAGCCGTCGAGAACACTGAGGAGGCTGTCAAAAAGGCAGGTGTCCCCAAGGTTGAGGAGTGGAAGCGGATGGCTGCAGAATACAAGGCCTCATCCATTCCGTTGGGAAAATTCGATGAGGCTGGTGGTCCGTCATCATCCGATCCTCACCAACAAATGCAGCGAAGCAGTGGGGGGTCCTCCCATCGCTACTCTGCCTCGGGGTATGTTGTATCGGCATCGGTAGACCGGTATGCGTTTGATGGAGGCCGATACTGGTATCTGGTAGTGGCCGAGCTATCGAATGGCCGGTATCGCAACCTGTGTCGGTACTATCAGGACTTTTATGACTTCCAGATCCGTCTGTTGGATGAGTTTCCAGAAGAGGCCGGTAGGACAGGCAAGCAGCGCACGCTGCCATTCATGCCAGGCCCATTGACCTATGTAAACGACTCGATTTCGTCACAACGACGAGCCAATCTCGACGACTATGTACGCAATCTGACCATGATGCCTACGTACATATCGCGGTCGTCAACCGTTCAGCAGCTGTTTGCACTGCGGCAGGGCGATATCGAGACTCCATATCTAACCAACACCATGCCGCAGCCCCCAACACGCTCCTCGCAGCACTCGAGCATGGTAGACTCCGTCAGCAGTGTGACGACTGGAAACACGTCCTCCATGCACGAGTCTATCCACGAGGCGCCATCTCAAACCAATCTGCCTCCACAAACTGCTTCCGCAGCAGGTGGTGCGAGCCATCAACGACTAAACTCACAATCAACGGTGACGGATAACTACCACCAACACACGCGACAACAAACGGCCGACTCTGTGGCGACGGGTCATTCGTCGAAACCATCAGATGCCGGCTCGCCAGGAAAAGGCGGTGACTCTGCCTTCATCAAGGTCAAGATCTTCCACGACGACGACCTGATTGCGATCCGCGTGCCTGCAAGCGTGACGTTCAGCAACCTGCAATCCCGCATTGCCGAGCGACTGAGCCTCGACTCTGTCGCCCTCCTCTACAAGGACAACGAGCAGTTCGACGAAATCGTGGACGACGAGTCGCTCGCTCGTGCCCTCGGCGGCAGAAACAAGCTCGTGCTCTACGCAAAGTAAAACACTCCCTCCACAACGAAGACCTAACGACGTACATGACAACACCAACAACCAACTACACCGCCACACCAACAGCCGAACACGCCACGTAACAAAGTGTGGCTTGATCACCCCGCGCGTGCAGACACGCGCTCCAACCCTAACTAACATTTTCTCAACTAGCATTTTTGCAATAGTGAACGTGATTAACACGAAAGAAAAGTCCGCCTACGCACATAGGCTCTTTCAAAGCAGGTCTAAGTCACTCTCTCGAGTGTTTCTGGGGGCACGCCCCCAGACCCCCAGAGTCGGCTTCGCCGAGAGTTGGGTGCCCATAGTCTCCTGCGAAGCAGAATAAACGCATTTGCTTTTTTTCTAGAAAAGAAGTTGCTTCGTGGAAGTGTATTTCTGGGGGCATGCCCCAGGCCCCTAGGGTCGGCTTAGCAGAGAACTGGGAGCCCATATTCTTCTGCGAAGCAGAACAAACGCTTTTGCTTTTTTTCTAGAAAAGAAACTGCTTCGTGGAAGTGTATTTCTGGGGGCATGCCCCCAGACCCCCAGGGTCGGCTTCGCCGAGAATTGGGAGCCCACAGTTTTCTGCGGAGCAGAACAAACGTTTTTGCTTCTTTTCTGGAAAAGAAGAAAGTGCTTTGTGATGGTGTATTAGTCTTCTGCAAGCGGAGCAAACGTTCTTTTGCTTCCTATCTGGAAAAGAGGAAACTTAGTTTATGTGGATGTTTGCTGGTGCGTAGCATGGAGTCTAATGTAACTAATGAAGCGCTAGTTTAAACATTTGAAGAGAAACTAGCACTTTCGTTGTATCACGTGACTATGAAATCTCGCATGTGGGCCTAATTAGCTTATTACGTGGGTACTACTGGCCCAAGAATTATAGGCGGCCGGGGGAGGTTTTAAGGCAACTGCCCCACGTACTACCAATAGGACTTAGATTACCCTGATTAGAATCCCCGAAGCGGACCTGAACTAGGGGGGTCTAGGGAGTGTCCCCAGAAAACGCGTGGTTGACGCGTCGAGTGGCGGTGCGGGAGGGGTACGCGCAAATTGTGGCGCGTCAGCCTCAATATAACCGACCCAGATCCTACTCTATTAGGCAATGTGACCAGAGTCTGCAGAAGGTCAATTGAGCTCATAAATTTATAGGCACATATATGGAGACCAGACTTGGATGCAGCGCGAAGGATAGGGTCGTTCAACAAGAGAATCCTTGATACGTTGATAACTGCAATAGGGTTACAGAAGATAATACTATAGTGAGCTGGGATGAGTTTTCAGGTTTTTTTCCCAGGGGTTATTTTATGCTGAATTAAGGATAATGTTCAATGGTAGACCGTTGGCTGTCTGGACTTCTCTTAATTCAGAATATCATGAGATATAATAATGGGAATCTGGGACGGTGACGATGAGCAAGAGTAGAAGAGTAGAAGATGACATTCTTACCGCAGTTTAGAGGGGTCTGGGGCCTTTGGTGAAGAAATGCAAAGGAAAAGGCAAATGGGCTTAGAGTTACCAAGGTGCAGGGGGGGGTGGGGGCTGTCTTGCATACCTAAGCCAGACTGTAATTTCAGGCTCGATTCGCTAGAGGATATGGGCAGTAGTTCATTCCTTCTGTTCGTTGACGCCTCGCAGAGCCACGGGGTGCAGGGGGCTCGCCCCCTGCAATCCTAACCCAGAACGGTTTCTGAGATTATGAACAGCATTGAAGCACGACGATTGATGCCTTTTAGTATGTTGCTTGTATCTTAAAAAAGCCTTGTCTGGCTACATGATAAGGCCAAGGACGAACACGCGTCGGCTGGTGAACGGACAGTATGGAACAGTTGACTTTTTCTGAGATACACTGCTCGTGGCAGAACGCATTGTGACGTAACCTGTTATCCTGAATATGGACTGGGGCCAGTGAGCAAGTATACTACGATCTTTATAAGTCTTAGAAAATATACCAATGTCAAAAGAGTTTGGTGGCCTGGCAGAGAAGAGAGTAAGAATATTGCAGACTGAAATGAGGCAGTCTGGGGCATATTGGTTGTACCGATATCAAGACTGATTGTACTCCAAATCTGGCCATACGGGCTCTTTGGCAACAAACTACTACACGATCTTAGAAGTAAATTTTTCAAATACCGAGAACGGGATATTATATTGTGCGATAGGATATTTAGGAACCCGAATTCTGAGAACTACTAACCGGCGACGTTGTGGAAAGATTCGAAAGATCATTCGGTCCTAATCAGTTCTTGATTGGAGACAAACATATGCACTAGGTCGCAATCATATCACCTGGAAAACGGGACTCTAACTCAAGAACAGTTGAATTACAACCAGGCACAGGACCCAATTGGACAGGACTGTGCCAATGTTGAAGGAACAATTCCATTTGTTGACAAACGGGTTTCGGATCCATACCTTAAAGCTTCATGACGAGTGTCAGAACTTAAGGCACATTGGTGGCATTTCACTCTCACTGTGCATGCTTGTTCCTATATCTTCCACGAAGCGGATCAATACCTTTTACTTCCTTTCACTAAACCAACTGAGTGCTTTTCTTGAGGGCATAGCGCCCAAACCCCCCGGGTCGGCTTCGCCGAGGGTTGAACACCTGGATCTTCCGCGAAGAGGAACCACGCTTTTTGCTTCTTTTTCTGGAAAAAGAAGAATACTACCAAAGCAGTTGCGTCTATGATTCAATTGACGTAGCATGAGACGTTTTTTGCTTCTTTCTCTAAAACACACTAGCAGACCAACTGTGCATAGAACTTTTTAGGGAACCAGCAAGACCGATATTTCTGATATACCGCTCAAAAAATAAGTGATAATGGACCAGTAATCTATTATGTTGTTTCTGTAAACTCCGCGAAGGGTTCCGATTAGTGCTTCAATCATCAATGTCCATGCGATCTGGGGTGTTAGCAAAACTGTACGGATCATCCATGTCTATGTCAGAGTCGAGCTGGGGGACGTACGACCACAAGTGCTTCCAGATGATTAGATGGGGTGGTTCATATGGAAGCAGCTCTAACGTGGGGCGTTGAAAGAAGTGGAGATCCGACGAGTTCTGGACCAAAGATGGAGGTATGGCGAGAAGCCGATTGGGAATTGGCTCGAACTCCTCCTCATCATCAAGCAGAAACCGGTCTATAGATGGAATAAATACTGTGTTCGGGGACGATGTGTCCATGTAATCAGGCAGATCATTGTCATTCGATGCCGACCTATTGTTACCCGTTGAAGTCAGTGACAAACTCTCTAAGGAGCTTATCAGCCTTCGCTTCGCCCCATGTCCATCTTTAAATGGCCTCTGTCGCTTCATGGCAACAAACTCCCCTCATAACAATTGCGCTCCTTCACTCTATATTCTAGAACTTCTAGAAACTCCTCGAGCCTGCCATCCTCCCAACCAAATCTCGGTGTCCCGACGGCATCGGCCCCCCGCTTATCTTATCTTATCATAACCACTTCTCCAGGAATATCACGAGCGATAGCGCTACGCCCTGTTTTTCTGGGGGCACGCCCCCAGACCCCCTGGGCTCGCTTCGCTCGAGGCTATGGGTAAACTTCTATGCTTACTATTCGTTGAAGCCTCGCAGAGCCACGGGGACTGGCCCCCTGCAAACCTAACCCACTAACGGGTTTTCTCCTCCAGGGTCGGCTTCGCCGAGGTTTTGGGGAGAAACAGGTTCCAGATTACGTCCAAGTTAATAGTTCTGGTAGATTATTAGCTTAGTTGTTCAGGAAATGTTGAAGTTACTTCTTTTCACTGGCGTCAACGAACCGTCCAAAAATAGACAGTCTCAATGCTGCAGGTATAGACTTGTCCTCAAATGAGCCATTCGCCCAACCGGCTCTGGCTACAAGTCTCTTGCCTTGATTTCTTTCAAAAGAGCAATTAAAAAGTAGCCTTCGCCTCCCAAACCTCGGCGAAGCCGACCCCGGGGGTCTGGGGGCCTGAAAACTTCTCGTAATTTTCCACGTGATATAATAATCACGTGATGTATTCCTTGGTACTAGTTCGATACTACAGGGGGCCAGCCCCCTGCACCCCTGTTGCTCTGTGAGGCTTCACCGAATAGAAAGAAGAACACTCTACCCAAAGCCTCGAGCGAAGCGAGCCCTGGGGGCCTGGGGGCGTGCCCCCAGGAAACAACACCCGGGTTAGGTTTGCAGGGGGCCAGCCCCTGCACCCCCGTGGCTCTGCGAGGCTTCAACAAATGGAAAGTATAGAACATTTCCCATAGCTTCGAGCGAAGCGAGCCCTGGGGGACTGGGGGCGTGCCCCCAGAAATCCTCACATTAGAAAGTTTGCACGTGATCATAGAATCACGTGATCTAATTACCTAAAGGGGTGAGTTCGGGTTAGGGTGAGGCTTGGCTTTATAGGGGCTGATAGGGACAAGTGTTTGAACAGTTTATAAGGGAGGATGTTCCACACACCACCGCCGGTAGACAGGGAGAGGTCATGGATGGTTGGAAAGAGCGAGGAGGCATCGTATGGTGTTGATAAGGACCAGCAGCAGGCTGAGTCGCAATCGCAGCAGTTAGTGCCACCTAGTAGTGGGCCAGAGCGGGCCCACTCAGTGTCCACAGGGATGGACAGGATGGGTGGTGAAGAGGAGGATGAGGGGATCAAGGTGCTTCCGGAGAAGCTGAGCGGGCTGGTGGATCGGTTCATTGAGTCGTTGAAGGTCCCGCGATACTCGACTCCGCTGAGTGGAGACGACATATCGAATCTCTATCAGGAGTTTTACGGGGACTTTCAGGTGGCTGCTGACAAATACTTAAAGGAGAAGACACGCATGCGGTCGGTTTCTGCTGCAGCTGTTCCTTCTACGCAGGCAATGGAGACGTATCAGGAGATCGCCCAGAAGAAGCGGGAGCGGAACAAGCGTCCGGCAATTCTGAACCAGTATGTGGAGTTGGCCGAAAAGAGGGCCATTGAGAGTGTGTACGAGAAGCTCTTCACGCTCTCCTTCTCGGTAGAGAGCGATATGAAGACAAATGACCAGATCCACGACCGGATCAACGTGTTGAGGCAGATCCCCATCACGCTAGCCCATCTGGACCTGGACACAAAGGAGGTCGATGTGGCCGAAAGCGAACTCTTCCGGCTGCTGGGCCGGGCAGGGAAGGAGCTCAACAACATGGATGCGGCGAAGAACGCTAAAGAGAAGCTCGAGTGTCTGCTGCGAGCCCATAAAATCATCGTCATGACCCTCAGCGAACACCTCAAGGCCAAGTCGAGCTCTGCAGACCTTATTCTCCCCGCATTGATATACACCTTTATATACTACGACACGCCCAACCTGTGGCTCAACTTCCAGTTCATCACCCGGTTCCGGAACAACAGGTTTTTGCATGGCGAGCAGCTCTACTGCTTGACCAACTTCGAGGCCTCCCTGCGGTTCCTACAAAGCGTGACCCTCCACTCCATCGGAATCACCGAGCCCCCGCAGGGTCTCGACACATCGCCCCTCGACCAGGTCCTTGAACTCCCTCCGATTGGTGTTCACAATCAACAACAGCCACCGGCACAGCCACAACAGCCACCCTCCAATTCAAAGAGCTCGAAGAAGTTTGGACTTTTGCATCCTACGGACATCGCCGACCAGAGCTTCAAGACCCTCGGCTCGACGTACCGGTTCCTCGTGGGCAAGTTCACGAACGACAAACAGGAAAGCAGCCAGTCTCGCTACCCGAACACAATTGACGATGCCCGAAAGATGGTCGGCCTAGACACTCCACCAGCCTCATCAGCAGCATCAGTCAACACCAAACTCGCCCCACCAATCGATCGCTTCCTTACGTGCCAGACAGACGACCTGAAGATGGCCGATATCAAGCAACTGCACGACGATTATAAGCGTCTCGTAGAGCATCTCAAATCCATAAACGCCTTTCAATGATATATATTAACCCTGCATCTGTATTTATAAAGTATGTCGTATCACGAACTGCTTATTGGGCGAGCTCCAGATTCCGTAGCTCCGCTTCGCGGGGACACAGGCAACTCTCTTTGCTTCTATACTAAGCTGCTATAGTTTTCTGGGGCCAGCCCCAGACCCTGTGGCTCCGCTTCGCGGAGAATTTGAGTGTGGTTCTCTTTTGCAAAGCAGAAATCCGCTTTGCCTTCTTCTTTACTAAGCTGCTATAGTTTTCTGGGGTTAGCCCCGGACGCCGTGGCTCCGCTTCGCGGAGGAGGGTTAGGGTATCATTCGCTCGCGAGGCGAGCCCGGGGAATTGGGGACTTGCCCTCAAGAAAAACCGCCACGTATGGTAGAGCCTGAAGCTGAGCTCAGAATAATGGTTGGAGTTGCGTTGGTTTATTGTTATGTGATTTGGGTTGCACGAAGGAAATCAACTAGGTCGACTTGTTCTGTTGGGTTTGAAGAGTTTGCTGAGGATGCTGTTTGGGCGCTGGAGCGTTTAAGTGGGGAAATTACATCTACAATTGGTGGAACTTTTGGCGATCTGTCAGAAGATGATGAGCGCCGACGTGGGCGGAGTTTGTATGTCCAGAGGTTGTTTCTGGGTGTTTCTGTGCTGGTGCTGGAGGTACTTGATTGTCTGTTGTTTCGTTGTTGGTCGTTTGAACGATAGGCGAACTGTGGTGTGGAGGGGTCTACGCTGGTTGATGGGCCCTCATTGTATGGGACGTTAGAATGGAATTCCTTGAATGTGAAGACAAAGGCGTTGATGAAGCCTGAGAATGGCTTGACAAAGTCTGCTACCTCGGCCACCCAGAAAACCGAGGGTTGGCCATTTTGGTCGTGTTTGTATTGAAGGATTTCTTGAACCAGGGGGAAACTCCACAGAAAAATGTACACTAGAGGGTAAATGAAGAGGAAGTTGACCTGTCGTTCAATGGCAGACCGTCGTCGTTGGAAATGGAGGAAATTTTCACTGTTAATAAAGTTCTGCAGATTTGCAGCATTTTGTTCATATTCTGACATGTCTATGGGGAAGACAAATGTGTTTATTGTAGCCTCGGTTATTGTTCCTTCTTCAGAGGATATTACTGTTACCGTGGCAGACCTCCAGTCATAAGGGTATAAAAATGCCAACCCGGGGAACTGTGATATCCAGCGTTTGATACAAGCAATATGGGACAGGTCTCCGGATGGGATTGTACTTGTTGACGTTTCCCGTGGTCGGGCTTCCTCTGTAGATGACGAAATTGACCCAAGTGACCGTTCTAGTTCATTGATCTTGACCTTGATGTGGATGTATATTGCAAAATATATGCAGCAGATTGACAGTATTATCATCAGACGGGGGACCCACGATAGTACTAAACGATACCAATGAGGATACGGTCGTAGGTCGCAATGAGTGGTAAAGTCGATGTAGCCAGTTTGGTCGGTTCGTGAGGGTGGAATGAGACCTAATGAAGCCATAATGTTGGGGATGAATAGCAATGCCAGGAATATCGTGTATTTGTACTGTGACAGGCCTCCTTTAGATTCTGACCAAAAGACCAACAATGCGGTATGCACCGCTAAAAACAAGACTGCCAGATCACTGCCTTCTATGGCCATGGAGGTTATGTAGCCTACTACGTCGCACAGCTTGCTATGCCGAGCCTTGTCCGTGTGATTCTCACTCTTCAACTTGTTGAGGGGGTATATAACCATGGCAACGGCTTTTATAAAATCAAATCCCAGTAACGACCAGATTAACAAATGTCGAAATTGGAACCGTTTTTGCCGCTTTTGGATCATCCACCATGCCATGACAGAAAATATGGCGCTAAAACTCATAAACGATGCTATAATCGCTGTGAGCTTCTGGATGTATGCCTCATTCCCCCGGAATTGCCCTGGATTTTCATCTATAATGTGCCTACTGCCAATCATCCAGTTCATTCAAGTCCATGATACGAAAATGTCGGCCGCAGTTCCTTGAAATCCATTCAACTTTATCCATACCCTGGCGCAGCAACGTTCTGGAAATTGCCCTTCCCCTTGAGAAAACTTTAACCCAACCAAACTAGGTTTCAACTTCAGTCACATTCCTCATCCACGCGTTCAGGGTTTTCATATAGTAGTTTCAGTCCTATAATGCAGAGATCGTATCCTTTTCTAAGTAGTCGGTTGTCGAGTTTGGTTTCCTGTTCCGGGTCCCGAGATCGACCTCTTTACATGCGCATGGTTCCAGTATTCGAATTCTAGCAGATCCGCGTCCGGCCGCTCTTGCATCTTTTTTGTAGAAATTAAAAGAAACAATATATATTAAGGTGGCACAGGCATGTGCTTCGGTTTATAGATATACATGTACATCCTCGATCCAGAGAAGGCACCCCGCGTACAAGCTGATATATATATATATATAACTGCAATTGCCAGCTGCACATCATATATATATAGATGTATATATATATATATTAAATATATCACGTGACTTTGTTTTGTTTAGTAAAAAGAATGCCGGTACCAGGAATCGAACCTGGGTCTTATCGGCCACAACGATACGTACTGACCACTATACTATGCCGGCTTTTTTTTTAAAAAAAATTTTGGGTTCTTTATGAGGCCCTAAAAATGGCTTATCTCCGTCTTAACTCCGTAAAAATTATAACAAGTGCCAAAGCACATGAAGTGGAAAGAACAATAAGAAATGATTTTGTGTATTGGATTAAGAGTCTGAAATGGTTTTCTTGACTTATTTCTGGTTTAACTCCGAGTGGCTGCGCCTGGCGACTATAATAAACTGATTAAATGTCAAATGACCGAATTGCTTTACCAGTTACTCAGCACCAGCTCTATTTACCTCCATAAAACGGAGGTTATGGACTCTGGGGTCTAAGGAAACGCTCAAAGCCCAAGGAGTTAAAAGATATCCATTTCTCATCACAACCCCTTCTTTGTCCAGGTTTTTTTATTTTTGGGAGGACCCAATCACTTCTAGACAAAAAGGCCCAGTCGAATCATGGAAAGGGTTCGAGACAAGATCACTACCTTTAGAAAAAGATGGAAATCCGCTGTAAACGACACAGGGGAAAAACTCGTTTACTACTCAGTCTCAATTATAATCCAAACACAAAACAGTGCACTCGCCAATGCAATAGTGAGAGAAAGTAAGGTTATGCCTAACTCTATCTTAGCAGCAGCAAAATCATGGCGCGCACGAGTAAGACATGTTCAAGCTCCAGTATACAGCTTTTGGACTGGAATGACTATCAATGGCATTGAGCAGCCACCTTTCAATCCATGTGACACCCTATTTCAACCCGGACACTTCACTGACCTTTTCAACGAAACACCAACCTTATCAACTTTCCAAAACACTCGTAAAAGGTTTTGCACTGCCCCTCTCATTCCTTTTGGAAACGTGACTGTGAAGACCTATGTTGATAGATGCAACAAACTAAACAGTCACCCCTTTTACGACTGAGCATGGATCATTTGGAAAAGGCTAATGAACACAAGTAGACGAGGTCCTGTCGATCGATATTGCTCACAGAATGCTGAACCGAGGTCTCCCAAATATTGAGGAGCTGGGAAGTGAATATCTCCAGAAGTACTTAGGTAATTGACCAAACAAAATCCTGCCTCCTTTGTCGCCAAGCAAAAGAAACTGCCACACCTATATATGGAATTTCCAATGACCCTCAAAACCCTCAAGCTCAGCCCATTCAAGGCATCATCGATCCGTCCACCCAGCTCTCCATCACGACAACTAAATGGATTCAATGGTTCACACTTTCCGAAATGGACACCCAACTAAATCTTGTACGCGCCGTCTACAAAATGAATCACAACTACCGATATTCTGTCCCATACAAAAACCCTGAGGAAGAACGAAACATCATGCAAGGCTACGTTAACAATTGTGTCACCCATCAACATGAAGACTTTAAAGCTTTTTATCTACGATATCACCTAGACGATCCATAAAGATCGTCACAACATTTCTTAGAAAAGAATAATATAGAATTGTTTCAAGTAAAAGTGTGGCATCGTCCCCGTTTCCTTGATTCGGGTTTATAATTAAATCCGCGTGGGTGCACGTGTGCCTGAGGACGTCGACCCTCTGTATCGATCGTTTCGATGAATTCGCTGGACAAACCAGCGATCATTCCGAAGAAGAGGTTTGCATATAATATGACTGGTGCAGTACCGACTAATATTTGCGGAACTCAACCACCGCATCTAGTTTTTTTTTTTTTTTTTTTTTTTTTTTTTTTTTTTTTTTTTTTTTTTTTTTTTTTTTGCTATATATACATTAATTCGTGATCAGGCCGGATCATGATCAAAATATATGAATATTAATCTCAGTACTAGTAACAGTGCCTGCACGTAAATTTACTGAAATTTAAAAAGAGCTTCAAGCTGAATCGATCGTCTGCATGGAAATGTATATCTAGATCTCAGCTGAGCGCCTTACAGTCATGGAATCAGACTTGCATGAACGATAGTATTTGGCAACATAATGCAAAACTAAAACTTGATCGAGGAACTGCATATTGTCGAAGTACAGATGTCACACATGGCTCTACATTCCCATGAGAGCATGTACTGCAGCCAATGGTGTTCTGGACATCCGTACATCCGGTCGAGGTTCGTTCGCATCAGATAATTGTTTTGGTACAGATTTCGATGGTTTTGCCTTTTGCTTCGCGTTGCTCGGGGTC